>JAQFZW010000181.1:0-92282 GCA_034687055.1 Heteromurus nitidus | reverse complement strand
TTAAAAATTAAATGCACACACTCTCAACACCCTTGTTAACACTTGATTTAGGCTAAATTTTCAAAAAAACACTTTTTACACTTGTCACAGATCAAAAAAAATCACACTTTTACAAAATCAAAGAACACGTTGTAAACAAATACACCTTTCTCTGCTTCTCATGCTCTGCTCGGCTCAACCTCCCAAACTTTTCAAACGCCCGCGTTCGCGTCAAGTTATAGAGCAAGGTAGGATGAATGTTATTTTGCCATTTACGAATGCTTACAAAACTAAATCTTAAGGGCAAAAGTGCACAAAAAGTTTAATTTCAATTTATTAAAGCTTTTGATTTGAATAAGACCATCAAAAAAATTTCTAAACGATCAGATTATATTCATGTGTTCAGTTCACCTTCCTCTCACGATTATCCCTCTCCTCTCGTTCATTTTTGTTGAAGTACTCTTACTTACACTTATTGTAGCTTGCAAGACAGTTTGGTAAGTGAAGAGATAATCCTGACTTGTGTGCACTTCTTCAAATAATGGATAAATACAAACGTTTAGAAAAATGAATGGACTTTCTGAAGCACAAGCTATAGCTTGATTCTCATTCTTTTCTTTTGGGCAGCCAAGATGATGAATGACTGCGCATGAGCTAACGATAAGAGAGGAACATAAGTAGCTCTTGACAGGTTTGGATTGTGAAGAATTATCAGAAAAAGAAGTTGAAAAGATGAGTAAAAGAAGACTTGAGCTCGACACTTGAAGATGAAGAAGATGAACACAAAAAAAACTTGTGTAATACATGAGTACATATGTAAGCGTATAATGCCTACATTATTACATGCAAAAAACATGAAATTCCTACGAATCATCCCATAAAAAAGTTGTAATTGTAATATTTATACCCAGAGACTTGTATGAATTACTTTTAAAATGATAAATACGTTATTGTTCAACACTTGTACACACATCACGTTCTTTTTCTGGTATAGAGATGTATTGTGGAGGAGATGAAGAGCACAAAACACACTTACTTTTACTTTGAATTCAAATAAAAAGAAACGATTCGATTTCTGACTGACAATCTTTTGATTAAAAATACCTACTTCAAACCAACATGTATACTTTTGATATATAAATCTTAATAACAATAAAAATGGATTTAAACTTTGAGATATGAAAAAATATGCATCAATTTCTCTTGTGAATCACTTTTCATGAATATCAACTCCTGAGATGTTTTCATTGAATTCATTGACATAAAATGTTTCAGTTCAATTACGCCTTTCCTTATACAATCAATCAAGTTGTACAGATAATTATCGCAGACTATTTTACTTTTTTCATATCTCACGAAAAAAACTAATTTGTATTTGTGTTGAAAAGCGTACATACACATATGCCGTGTATATATACATTTTTTCTTTGTAAAATGTCATTGTTTCAATTAACTACGTTTGAGTGCGAAGTGCCATTGCCAATTTCCTTGTTTTGTGATGTTGCTACCTGTGTAAATTGATTTTGCACGGATTCAATCAACCCTCTTTTTTATATTTTATTTGACGAAACAATTAGTTCCTTCATTTGATATGTATGTTTTTACAAATTGTTCATTGTGCATTCTTTAAGGACGACCGAGCTTCATGTTCACGTCACAAATTACGTGAATATTAGGTACGCGCGCGATTATTACGAGGTCCTAATCTAAAGCCGCAGAGTGTGGCAGCGCTCACTGCTAATTACCAACATTTTTCTATCTACATAATTGCAAATTAACATATATGAGCGAGAGCTCCTGTGAATAATGTAGCAAATGAACATGCAGAATAAATATTCCGTTTTGTTTCGCATTAATAATTTTCATTTCTTTTAGTTTATTGTGGAGATTGTGGATAAAATGACTAGTCAAACGGCTTTAACTAACTGCGGACGTCTAACCTGATTTTATTGACGTCCTTTCTTTGCTTTGTTAAGCATATCCTGAACAGTCAATAACGTTTGATTTGATGTGTGTATTTGTATGTACATACTACACCTTTGCAATTATGATTTTCTAATAGCACATCCTCTCCTTCTCATTAATTGCCCATGAATACAAACAAATGCATAAATTCATCTGGCTAATTGCAAAGAGATTTTTTTGTTAAGAAAAAAAATAACCTTTTCATCGTGTATTTAACAGACAATTAGTTATAAATTTCTGATTTCTGTTACGCTTTGCAATGTACACTCGTACTCTGTCAATGACAAACCCTTCGATTCAAGTAGACTGCTAATTTGTGTTTTTGCATGCGATAATCATTGTTTGATGTGGATTAGCCTCATGTGAATCACTGTCTTATTCCTCCTGATATCTTGTTACGCATCTCTCTCTCTCTCACTCTAACAATCTAAATTTGCTCTTGAATGCATTTCAAATATTACAAACAAATTGGCATTTTGTACACATGTAATTTGGCATGAATACATTTGGAATCGGAGCTGAAGAAATAGCATAGATCGATGTGTGTTAGGAACTTGTTATTAGCTCTTGACTTTATCGATTTGGTGTGTCAAATTTCGTTAGTAGATAAATACGGCAATCACCAACCCCCTTTTTTTCTTTATAGTCATTGTTTTACAAATTTGGTCAAATTGGGCAGCGCTGACAGACTGACAGACAACTAAACTGACGATGCAAATTTATTTCTGATCCTGAGCCAAAATGTGGATTTTCTAAACGGGAATAATGTGCTTTTAGAAATGCCGAATAATACGACAAGCAAGAATAATATGCGTTTCTCTTTGCCAAAGAGAATGAATATCTCAACTCTCTACAAATGTTTATTAGCTTGTATTGTAGACGTACACACTTTTTTTGTGCTTCAAAAAATTAACTAGTTAAACAAATTCCGTCAAACAAATTCAGTGCAAAAAAGCGTTTAACCATTTGGATTGGAGAGCAGAAGTTGAAACTAATTATATCAAATATAGGATATCGTATTGTAATATGTAATATGCATAAGGTTAAATACGAAATGGGAAAAGGATATTGTTACGACGGCTGACGTTATATAGACCAAAAAATATCTTCTTTTGACTACGCCATATTATTATCAGATTGCAAATGAGACTACGAAGTGCAATAAATGTCTTAATAAATAACTCTGCTTGTCTTGTGTCTAACCTGCAGCCTTAAGAGAACATTTTTATGGTTATGTTCTCTCTGAATGCGAGTCAAAAGTCTCTGCCTCTGTGAATATGTATGTTCAGACAATATTGTTCCAACATTGTTGTTTTTTTGATATGTCAAGTGATTTGCTGTAGCTGCTAATGAGGTAAAAATGGCCCTTGAGCTAACAAAAAGAAAAAGGAGGAGTGAAAAAATATAATTGTAGTCACAAAGGAATAAATGTTATTTTTTAGGCTCCGTTGTTTTGACTAAAGTTATGCGGAATCCCGTTAAAGAAGAAATATTTTTCGTTGTATGCATTTTATATGCTCCACATCCATAAATAACCAATAAATTTTATGCTAATAATGAAAACTTCTCGTGAGAGTAAATCTTATTTAATGAGAGAAAAAAATCCTCCTAAACTTTGTCTAAAAGTCAATGCGTTTAGGAAAGAAGAAAAAGAAAAAATATTTGTCTGAAGCTATTAAAAATCTTTGCTCTTACTCCTACCTGATGACGGCCGATCACTGTATCTTGTGCAGTAAACCCAAGCCGGCCAGAGTAAAGGTCCTTCCGGGACGGGAGGATTGATCTTCGTGTCATCCACAACTTCCGTGGCTCGGCTCGTGGTGGAACTGTTGGAGTCATCCGAGTGATATTTAAAGCTGGATGTCCTGCTGTTCGGTCTTGTTGGCTCAGATGAGCTGGGTGGTTTCTGCTGCTGCGGTGGCTGAGGTTTTTTCGCTGGGCTCGTACCATTTTGAAGGTGAGGATGATGATTATTAGTATGCATCCCATTGCTAGCCGGGGTGATGATACCACTACTCGGTGACTTGAGATGATTATTGTTGTTGACGGTTTGGCTACTACGAATTTTGCCAAAGTCGGGTCGGAGAATGTCCTCAATTGAGAATTTGAGATGGTGTCCATTATTATGTGGATGGTGGAGAAAGGGATGAGAATAGTGATGATGGTTATGCAATGAGGAGCGACTCGTTGTCGTACTCGTTGAGAGACTGAGGACAGAGCTGAAGCAGCTCGAGGAAGCCGTCGACGCTGTCGAAGGGGGCCTTGACGGTGGTCTTCCGTTGCTGCTGCTAGAGCTACTTATGCTTCCAGGTGAGGAAAGCCCATTATCCACGGTCAACGAAGGGTGACCACCACTTTCATTATTATCCCCGTCCCCGTTATTCCCACCGCTCCCATTGTATTGAATTCTGTTATTGACTTTTGATCTACTGCCTTGATGCTCCCTCATTTCCTCCTGCTGCTGCCGGTTGAAATGATGATGATGGTGGTCTCGGTCTCGTGAATGAGATTCTTCGGGATGATGATGAGAATGATAATAGTGGTGTGCAGATGTCCTATTATTACCAGTAATTTTATTATTGCTCGTGTTGTTGTTGTTGGCACACTCGTTCCCTCCGGTCTCTTCCCCACTTTCAATTTTTGTAGTATTGCAATCGGAATTTGATTTATTCGGTGGCCTGGTGGAAATGAAATTATTTGAGGGAGTCCTTCTTCCCTCTCCGTCCCTCATCTCCTCTTCTTCGGGGCTGGCTCCTGTTGCATTCTTCTGACAACAGCATGAATGACAAGATGGGGGAGATGACTCTTCCTCTTGCTTGATTGTCACCACCATCCCCTTCCTGCTAAGATCATGACCACTACCGTCATTTCCTCTTCCAGAGGAATTGGGTGAGTTACTCCGACTCCTGCTGCCACAACTGCTGCTGCTCCTCCGTCGCTTTCTGGAGTTGGAGACGAGAAGTGGTGTTGTTCTGCAGGGACTTGTCCTCGGTGATGAGGATGGGGATGGCGAGGAGATCGAATGAACATTCTTATGATTATTGTCCAGAGAACCGTTACAGCTAGTGCGACTCGTCGTGTTATCAATATTATCCGTATTGCAGAGATCGACTGATTGAGATTTGGTGGAGGAGGGGCTGCGTGGTGAGGCAGTCGGACTTGAATTGTTGTTATTACTGGGATCCTTCGTTTTGGGGCTACTGGAAGGGCTTCCAGGGACACTGCTGCTCACGCTACTGCTACTGCTGCAGTCGCTCATCGCGCTCGTCGACGAGTCTGGAGACGCCGAGTTTGGAGGTCTGTTGTGTCTGTGGTGATGTTGATGATGATGGTGGTGGTGGGTGCTGCTATTGTTGTGATGCAAGCCGTGACCTCTATGATTCCGCGTATCACTCCTCCCTGAACTTGTATTTGGAACGGTGGATGTGGTCGTTGTACTAGTTGCGTTGGAAGAGCTGTTCCCAACCAAGCGCTCGACTGGCAGAGCCAACATTGTGTTTCGTTCGTGTGACAGGTTTTACACGCCAATTACAAGAGAGCAACAACCATGTAGGTAAGCAGTGCTTTTTCTCTCAATTCAACATGTTTTTCCTCTCGTCTATTATACTTTTGTCTATTTATATGTCAATATAAAGTGTCAACTTGTCAATACTTTTGATGGGTTAATGTCAACTTTGGAGTTGATGTGCTACTCCTCCCATCAGGGGTGAAATGACACTTGTCAACAACAGCCAATCATAACAACATGAAAAACAAAGGATATAATATTTTCCCCTTTGTTCATATCAGGATCATAATCCTACGAATGTCGGCTTGTCACAATGAATGTTTATGTGTCCCTCAGGAAATGTTCGGTTTCGGTATCTTCCCACAAACCATAAGTCACAAAAACACTCTTAAATATCCTGTCTGTTTGGCATTTACATGAGAATGAGAACCACTCAACTTCCTACACCTTTCAAAGTCACATCGGAAGAAGAAGAAAACTTTCAATTGTCATATAAATATTTGACATGAAAAATGGTATCCTCAGGCTTCAAAAAATGTTATCTTTTTGACTATGTTTATACTAACAAACATAAGCACACAACACTGTACTCACATAAACACCGATACACATGAAAATGTGTATATATGGTTTTCTTAATGAAAAAGGAGCAGGAGAGTTATGTTTTGCGCTCTACTATGCCACTCCATACATGTATTTCCGTAAGGGCCACTTTTCGTTAATAGAGATCGGGGCGGATCACTTACAGAGTTTGATTGACAGCCGGTTTTTTTTCTTTTAAAGGATTACTTGCCGAGAGTAGTTGTGCTCGCTCACCTTTTTTTCTCTTCGTGAGGCTGTTGTGTGTGTAATTCCTCTTCGTAAAAGTTTTATACTCTTTCTTGGCTCACTCACTTGCTTCAATCTTCTCTTTCTTCTGTCTAACCGGCTGAGTGGCTGGATGTAGTTATATGTGCTTGCTTACTTCACCTTCTCTATGCATGTGTACTTCTTGGCAGAGATTGTTTATATATTATCCTTTGTGTGCACTTTATATCACAATATATATCTGAGGATATGGGAACATATCATAATCTTTTTTTGTGTTCAGCTCCTCTCCTCTTGCTGCTCTTTTTTCCAATTTCAAATGATGAATGAATCAGTGTTCAGAGATGCACACATTCATAGACGTAGTCACCTGGTAAGAAGACAGGAGGAGGTTGATTTGATGATAACAATAATAATATTTTCTTTTTATCTCAATTCTTCTCCGCTTTCAATCAAGATTACTTATGTGAGTTCTTTTTTTCTCAATAGTTTGATTTGCAAACAAGTTGTAAATAAAAACCCGAGTTGTTCTCTTTGGGATTTTTGTTGGTAGCCCGGCTTGACTTGCTCACGTTTCCCCTCTTCAGATTTTTGGATTGGATGGAGCTATAGAGTCCTTTGTGTGTTTGACGAGCTCTTTCTGCTCCGAGATCCGTTCGAGTGAAGTTCAGACCCACGTGGCGGTCGTATTTCGTTTGGCTGAATGATTTCACCCCTTTTTCCAAAATGACTTTTTAGTTTAATTTTTGAAACTGGGTTCTTTTATTCGTTCTAAATGAAGGATGTTGGCTTCCTCAATATTGTCAACTCACTTTGTTCAGTTGATCGAATGTATAACTATTTCTCGCTCGCTTAGGAGACAGCTAGACCGAATCGGATCACCTTGTCTCTGCTCCGTTCGGCAGGGCAGTGTGAGCTCTTATGTGATTGTTTCAAGAATGTGAAGATGAGTAAATAAGATCTCTTCTTTTTGACTGCTCGAGTGACTGCTTGATCTCAGTCAGTCAGATGTGTGATGATGATGTTTGATGCTTGGCTTAGCTCGTACTATTTGTATTGGTAGTATTATGTGAGAGTATCTCTCTCTCTCCTCTCAACCTATTGGACTGCATGTTATGGTATGGGAAGCGTTTTTGTTGGTTTAGCGTAATGAGTAAGATGTGATATGATGTTGTATGTGTGTGTAGGTGAGTGAATGGTGTGTGGCTAGCTAGCTAACAAAGTGACGTCTAAATAATCCTCTTGACTGCTCACTACCCTTCTTTCTTTCCCTTTTCTTCTCGCGTTTTTCGTCCAAAATGTTTAGTCTGCCTGTCAGAACGGAAAAGATTTTTTTTCAATGTGTGCACACCACACACTCTCTCGTACCATGAGGATAGGGCAGTGGTAAAGTGTGTGTCCCTCTTACACTAACAAAACACACATTATCTTTTGCGTGTGTGTATGCGTACTTGTATTTGTATCAGAATCAGAGAATGTTGGAAATACATACAAAGGCTTCGACTCTCCGCTCCTGCTCAAAAAAAAGTTCCAAAAAGTTTTTTGAAAGGAAAAACGCAGGACGCGACAGCAAAGTATAATACAGGAAAAGTTTAAGTGAGGAGGGCAGCTTAAGCTAAACAAGAGAAGAGATTTCAAACAATTCTATTGTACGAAACGAAATTTGTATGGACAGGTACTAATAATGCCTTAATATAGTGATAGAGAGGTATGTATAAGTATATGTGTATATACACACAGTTTTGGGTATAAGTATTAGAGGATTTCCCTCTTCAGCTAGTCAATACTTTTGTGCTGGTTTGGTTGGTGTGGAAAATGTCAGCTAGATTCGCCACGGGTTTTTCTAGCTGTCTCAATATCTGTCTTTGTCCAAAAAGGAATGAGCGTGTGTGAGTGAGTTGGAGAAGTGAGCTAGCTTGGGCTTCTCTATCCTACGGCATATTCAGTATGGATAGGGTTGACTCTGGGACAGAGAGAGAGAAGAAAATAAGCGTAATACTTTACTTTGCTATTGCTCTCCTCAACTTGGTGATGATGATGGAAAAGACTTGACAGAGAGATCTCTACTTGGAAAAACAAACCAAAGCTAAGCACGCCTAAGCTTCTCCCATCCATCCATCCATTCCTCTTGTCATAATATTAGAGGTTGGGTATACACAAAAAAAGAACAACAGAACTTGTTTTCCTCTGTCCTTACGCGCATCTCTTCATTTAAACCAAGAAGTGGAGTAGTAGACTTGGGCATGTGAACATGAGCACATAGTAGACATATATACGCTGCTTTTCTTGTTTTGCATGAGGATATCACATCAACACCATCTTGTCCATGGTGAAGGTGAGGTGGAGCGAGGGGAACAGGATTGGTGTGCCTACTTGTTCAAGACGCCTCTTTCGGACGTAACTTGCCAATGGTGGGGAGCGGTGCATTTCAGCTAGGGACACGAGCTGTAGACATTGTAACTCTACTCATATATACAGAGTTGGAGCATGTTGTGTTGTGGCTGCACAACTAGAACGAGCCATATCATATTACATTCCACACTATGTACATTCATGTATGTGTGCCCATGTTAAACTCTTTTGTGCACACACGGAAAACTCATTTTCTTCTCCAAAAAAAACAAGAGCTCCAGACCAGCGACCGATGTACATGTGTACCAGAAAAGAACCATTGTGTATATATACGCAAGCTCAAATTTTTTTGCCTCAATTGGGTGATGATGATTTTTATAGGGAATTGAGCTATATTCCACAACAACACACTTACGCATAAGCATTGGAGCAAGTCCAAATCTCCCAGTCCGAACCGAACTAATGATTCTAAAGAGAGAGAAAAATTTACAAAGAAAATTTTATATATCTATCAGAGTGGTGAAAAAGTTGCTCTTTACTCTCTTGCAGTAGAACAGGGAATGGGTAGGGAGAGGAAAAAGAAGTTTTAAATTTTCAGTTTAAGTATGCATGAAGAAGAAGAAGAAAAAAAACAATTTTCCTTCGTTGCGGCTCGCTCTGGGGCTTGTGAGTGACTAGAAGATTTGTTGCTCTGAGAATGTTACTCCCTCTGCAATTGTATACTTACATGCTTGAAAACACATTATTCGCTACAACGAGGAATTTTTTTGAAGCATATACACAAGTAAGCACACACGAGGAGGATATCGTGGACTTGTTCCAGCAAAGCTTCAGAAAGAAGAAAAAAAGCTGAAACGAAATTTTATTTCTTGTTCGTGTGTACGTACATGTTTATATGGACGCTGTTACATATCTTATATCATTTTTGTTATATAAGAACCAAGAAGAGGGTAAAAATTCCTCTTTTTTCTCTCTCCTCTTTTTAGTATTCATTTCGTTCCATTGTTCCGAAGTGAATTTATATATGAAGTTGTGGTGCTACTCTGTTCGTGGATATGATGATGATATGTAGTTAGTAAATAATGAAGACGATCATGTTGATGCATCATTTTTTTCGCTCCCTGGCTGATGATAATGATAATCCTTTTCTTGATTAGGATAAAAGTTCTCCGTCTGGGAAACAACATCGTTTGTATAAAAAAATATATACAAAGTTCTCCTTTCTGTGCTGTCAATGAGTTTGGAGTCTGCACAAAACACAAGCTGTGCCATGGAATGGATATATATGCCTTTTACCTTATATGAGAGAGAGAGTGTGTATGAATTGAATAAACTTAATTCACTTGCCACTTACCTTTCTTCTTCTCCATTATTTACCACACGTTGCTACTAAGCTCATCGCCTTCTCGCTCGCTGACTCAAGAAGGAGATTGAATTGAGGAGGATAATATGATGATCATGACAGTGATATAAAACCTGTCATGTGTCTATATCATTCGCTTTTGTTTGCAGTTTGCTACGCAATAAAAAAATATGCTCACGGAGAGGAGCATATTACACATACAATTCTCAAGTGTACAAGGTATATGGCACACATAAAAGTGAAGAACATGCTTCACGATCCCATATAATATCCCACTTCCAGTTGAGAATATGAACATTAAGGTTTTCGCAGGTGAGCTGATTATATGGTGGTGGTGGTGGTAGCATGAACCACACTCTCTTTTTGGCAGTGTTGCTGCATGTATATGTTCTCATCATAATCATAACGACGAGAGTCTTGTGACGTATCAAAATGACAATAATGTCATTGCAGAAGAATCTCAGGGATTGATAGTCGTGAGTGAAACAGTGTACGAAAAAGGCATTAGAGAGGAAAGCAGTAAAACTGCCAAGCGACTCTGATAAGTTAATACAGAGAGGAAAATGATGATGAGTGCATTATAAAATCGCAGAAAAGGTTAATAGTCTTGTTTGGGCTCTTCCCACGCGAGAGTTTTTTTATTTCACTTTATTTTACAGAGCTCTCTGGAGCTTGCGTATGCAGATTGTTATGAATTTTGTTGGACGAGGCTATTATGTGCACTCTGCACTAGTACACGTATCGTATATCGTGTCTTCATCCAATATATTATGCAGGAATGCAACTTAATTCACCGAAAATAATTAGATATTAAATTAGAAGGCATGATTTCCATATCCTATTGTAGTTCTGTTGTGAAATGAATGCTTTTTGTTTGTAAATACTAATCATTTGTCATCTCATTTGTATTGCGTCGTTTTTCGAGAGAATTTTTATTTTCGAAGTAACAACCAGGTTCGTATATTTTACGACTCGGGGGGATTAGGTGTACATATTTACGAAGACAAATATTTCTAAACAGGAACTATAACAAAGGAACAAATAGACGTCGCCTCACGGATGGAGTTTATAAAAGCGCATGGAATATTCATAACTCTTTTCTCAACTGGGTTTTACGAGAACGTCTAAATTTAAAAGTGTTTCTGTCTGAATAGTATTTTTACGAGATCTCTGCACACATCCATATTATTCAAGTTTAAAAAAATATATTTTGTTCTCTTCTCCGAGAGACTAAAGTCGCGTCCATCCGTCGTCGGCAAAAGTAAATAAATACCTAGAACGAATTTTTATAATGTTATCTCCGCTCACCCAGACCTTTTTTCTTCCTCTCAAAAAAGATCACGTTTTTGTGCTTGAATGCAAAGTTATGCATGTGTGAGAGAGAGAGGAGGTTGATTGCGCCAAGAGATGTTACATTACATACGCGCATACCTATTTCTCCGCGCTGACAAAAGCGGAGAGAGATAATAATGATGAGACTTTTTGGGTGTTCACAAAGCCACACAGATAATAACAGCATCAGTCAAAGCTATAACTCACTTCTCTTTTAGAGAAAATCGTTTTTTCTCTTCTCTCTCTCTCAGACACGGTTGACAGGGATCCCTTTTTTATGATGGCAGATGTGCCCAGGCAAGCATAGTGAAAAGGCGAACGAGATGATTACGATGATGGTTCTCTGTTTTGTGATGATGACTACATATTTGTTGCAAACAACTAACTAGCAACACACACGGACAAAAAAAATAAGATAGGTTTTTTCTGTGTGCAGCTCTGCTCAAATAAGCTTTAGTAGATAGAGTTTTGCAATGAGCAAATGAACAAGAACACAGAATGGAGAAGAGAGGAGATGAGCGTTAGAAAAAATGTATAATGGGAAAGGGAGGAATTAGATGTGTGGAGGCAGCGAACAGCAGCGACCAGTATCAGTTTTTAATAACAATATAACGTCCACACCGACAGGGGAGAAGGATGACGATGATGATATTAAGATGATAGCTTATTGCTTTTTCAAAAGCTTTAGGCTATATCGCAAGTAGAAAAAAGAGTCGTTTCAATAACGTAATAAACATTATATGCTCATGTTGCCGTTGTTGTTTGTGATGATGGCAGATGCAGATGTAATGTCTGAATGCTTAATTTTATGCTGGGGTTGTAACTTGTAACTATCTCCCGTGTACGGGGAAAAAAGACAGAAAAAAGAAGGATGAGAGATTAAAAGTTTGAATACAAACTGAGAGATGCAACAAAGGTTTGTGTTCGAACGGTGTGACACGGTACAATACCGTCAAGTAAACTTGTGAATGTGAACAGCATCATTGTGATGATCGCATATCACCACTATCTATCCTGCTTTGAATTAGGTAATATGTATCTTCTCCCTGATGGAATGAATATGCCTTTAGCAAAAAAGTAAAAGTAGAGTGAGGAACTTTGAGAGAATGGACTTCTCGTCGTTGACGCAGGAGCTACGGTTGGATGGTGATGGTATTAACTTTTATTGTGATTATTGCGTTGCAATAATCGGCATTGTTGCATTTTCTACTGGCATGGCATATGCCCATAATATCTTCCTCTCTTTCGGTTAGGTCTGCTTTGGCGTTGGATTTAGGGATTTTTTTTGAAGCAAGGGAAAAAACGAGTCCTGTCCTAAGTTCCATTTTCCATATAGCGTTACGCTATCAGAAAATGATGATACAATATATGGAGTTGTGTTGTGTGTTTCGCTTCGCTTTGTCAGGGCAGACTTTCATAATTTACAATAATGCTGAAGACTCCTTTCTCATTTGATGGAATTATTACCGTCAGCGTTGGCTATCTTATTTAATATCTCTTTCTTTTGTGCAAGAGGGTGAGAGAGAGAGAGAAAATGCCGTCACATGGATTGGAAAGACGGGGATGAGCAAACAAGCAACGAATTATAATGATTATGATGATGATGTGCATTCATTTTACACACAAGTTGTGCTCTAGACGGAAAAAAATTTGCATCTGATTTCGGGTTTAAAAAGTTGTTAGTGTGAACGTGATAATGTCGGAGGGAGATGTGTGCTTTATTATGCGATGTAGATACACCGACTTGTGCAAATATGGGCATAGATGTGGTATACTGGTCAAACTTGCGTGCTCAAATTCCATACGATTTTATGTGCATGACTATGTTTTATCACATTAACCTTTACCTTCAGCGTTTTCGCCCTGAGCTTGTCATGGCATAGTACTCACTCTATCTCATGAATATATGGATATATACATATTATGTTACTTGTCATGTTGGCTTACTTTATAATTATAATTTTTTCTCCGTTAAAAGGTATTTGCAAGCATCAAGGTGCAATAAGTACACATAATCCATTGGAATATACTTACTTAAATCAAGTGAATTATTAACTCTTGATTCTGCATTTACTCCTCTAGACTCGAATTTCACTTGAAAAAATAATTATTGTAATGTCTACATTTGCTATTATTCATATTCGTACATAAACTACGAGTACAATTTGATAAGTGAGGATTTCACATGGAGAAACAAGAGATAACTTTTTAAGGAAAATTTATAGAAAAAGGACTATATATTCCGGAGCGGAGGTTGTTTATCAATGTACACTTGAAAGGGGTAAGTGGTCTGGTACAATAATGATAAGAAGGCGCATCTCCCCACCTCACTTATTACAAGAATATCACATTTTCTTACTTTTATTGCATACATCCTCTCTGATTGTCAGACTTTTTTTTCATTCGGTAAAATCGTAAGTTTGGTTTTAGTGCTTCTCTCTCAGACTAACGACTTTTCGCTGAAGATATTACTTACTTTAGGTAATATAGTTGCTCATTGTTTTTTTCTTCTTCTCTTTATTTACGACTATATAGTCACTCCACAGATCTGCATATATTTTTGCCTGGAACAAGAAGATGAAGATAAAAGTTAGTTGTTGCCAGTTGAATTTGTATTGGTAGAGGGTATCCAATATATGCACACATAAAAGCAAAGGAAAATGTTCAGTAATGGCTGCTCTCTGATGACTGATGATAATGGCCGGTGGTGGTGATGGTGGTGGGCTGCAAGCTATATAAACTTGAAATAATGAACAAACATATTTTTTCTCGTTCACATATTATTATTTACATATCTCACATGACTATAACTCTGTTATCTCTGAAAAAAACAATAAAGTCTCGAGAGTCGAGACTCCATTCCATATAAGCCGTAATGAAGCAAGCAATAATGCAATCATGACTATATGACTGCACCACTCAACCCCCTAAACATTTATGACTATTTACTATTATGAATTCATCCAGTCTTCATCAACACTGCTTTTTTAAAAGAAATAAGAAAAAAAACATATTCTCAGTGTAAAAAGCCATGTAAGCTAGCCCAGTACAAAAGTGTAATTGCGTATTTTGGGGAGTTGTGCTTGTTGATTTAATATTCTTTCTTTATTCTCCTCAAGGTGCTGGCCTGGCAAAAGAAAATGGGTGGATACTGATGATATTATTCACGAGCGTTTTTTTCGTCAGCATCAAATAAATCCATTCTCAGAGATGGAAATGTTCATAAAAATTAGCATATACCTGCCTTGGCAAGCTCAAATTTCTAAAATATTGAACGCGTTCGGCCTCGGACGGATTGGGATCATAAAGTCTAGTTATTTTTTAGCCTTCAGAGGAAAATGCAACATAACACTAAAATGATTTTAAACGATCCAGAAAAAAGTTCGTTAAATTCGAGTAATGTTGAATTCACCTTGCTTCTCTTCTTTTACATTTTTTATCCTGTTCAAAAGTTCATATAAGAATTTTTCCTCAGGACTCAGAAGAGTGGAACAAAACGCGTTGAATGTTTCTCACACACACACGCATTTAATTAACATCTTTTGTTATTCTACGCATTTTTCCTATCGCAAGACGGACATTCAGATAATTAAAAGCCTAAACATGAAGATAATTTGATACCACTCAATTTCGCGGATTCAATGCAAGAAGAGCTTTGTAGTGCTCCCAGGCATTTGACTGAGTATGTCTGTATTCCTCGTTGTCTATTATCTATTATCTTCATCTCCAATCCATTCTCTTATGTCTCCTTTCGACTATAAAAACCAGAAAAGTTTATATAAAAGCAAGCGATTACCTTTTAAAACCCACCACATCCCACATCGTTTGTTTTATTTCACTCGTTTTCATGCATATTTTCAAACCGCAGAGCAATAAACTAGCATATAGCCAAATATTATTGTGGTTGTGTTGCACTGAGAAAAAATATTGTATGCCTTTTCAGGGGAGAGGAGGATGGAGGATATATGTTATCGTCAGCTCCGTGTATTGAGTTATTGATGGTTTGCAAATTCCTCTCTGTCAGTCAGCCATCATCATTATCATCAATATCATACCTCGACAATAATGTAATTGACGAAGAAGACGATGATAATGATCATCTTCCAATTGTGTTGCCTTTGCTGCCTTCTCCTCAACTCCTCTCTTGCCAGCTTGTCGCCGACTTGAATTGTATTGTCGTCGTGAGTATCAATCCCATCCATCTCTTTCAATGTGACAGGCATTTTGACATTAAAGACTGAATTGTCAGCGTCATCATCATCATCATCATTTTTATCATCAGCCCACCAGAGTTATTTTTTGGCTTAGAGGAGTGCTGCTACAGGGATAAAACAGAGGAAGAGAGGATGAGAGTGCGCTGCAGTACACAAAATGAAATCATTGTTTTTTATTTCTTTTAGATGAATAGAGGAGACGACTATATTCTTCGTCGAAGAAGACAACCACTGCACATTTCTTCATCATCATTATTATCTACAGTGCACACATCATTCCTTGCATCCATCACTTCTCTCTCTCTCTCTTCATCAGCAGATTTTTCAAAAGGAACCTTGTAATTGTCTATTTCGACTACGTGAGGAAAAAGACTACATCTCCCTCAGCATGGGATTTTTTGGATTTTCATCCATCTCTCTACTCTCATGCATTGGGATATTACATACATGTAATTAAATCATGCCAGAGTATATAGCTTAACCATCCAAAGTATATTAGAGTTTAGAGTGATGAAAGTTTTTTTTCTTCTTCGCCTTAACAAATTTCAATTGAATTTGTAAAAAACTCAAACTCTCAATTGGAGAGAAGTTTGTGTGTGGGCTGCTATTCAAAATCAGTTTCTCAAATTTTATTTTTTATATATGCTTTATATTCCTAATGTGTGTGGTATAATATTCACAGGGAAGGAATCACGATTTTTCTCTCTACCCGTATAAATGCAATAATTAAGCATGAATTGATTGTGAAGAAGAAGGGTGAGTCCAACAACAAAAATTTTGTTATCTCATAATAGCTAAAAGGCATAAGCATACCTGCTACTTTTCTGGTGGCACGACGTGGAGAGATTTTTTTTATTTTGAGGAGAAAAAAATATCACATCAACTACTTAAACTTGTAGTTAATTGAGTTGACAATTACGTTGCAACAAGTCGCATCCAATAAATCTCGTGCTCAATTTTCAGCCAAGCCAAGTGAAGTGAGTATAATATGAAGTTGTGTGAGTGCACACTGAATTATTCTGCAGGACGACTTCCGAGAAAATCGTGACTTGGATGTTTGTCACACTCGCATCACATCCAATCATCGTCATCATCGCTTTTACATCAATTGAGTTGAATAAAGAAAAGAGAACAGGACGACAAAACGAAAACGTATATCAGCATCATCAGCATCATCAGCATAGGCGAGGATTTCAGAGCGAGCAAATAAATAGTCGCAATAGAATTCCGAGAAAATACGGTAAAGCTACAGAAAAGGTGTGAGTATGAGTATGCAGCACAGAGCAGCTTAGTTAGAGCAAAAGTGATATGTTCGTAGCTCGTTCATCGCTCCTCTATTACAAGATGATGTGCTTAATTGAAATAGTGTGCTGGTGTCTGATTCGCTACGTGCTGATGACAAGAAAATGTTGAACCTAAACCTAAACCAAAGGTCACTCATGCATGGAGCTGGGCAGAAGGATATATAATGATGATGATGATGTGCTATTGACATCAACCGTGTGCACATTTTCCCTGTCATTGTGCTTTGCAGAAATTTTCATCTATTGCAGAGAGCCATCCATCAAAAATATGGTGGTAGTAAATTCTAAACTTGAAATATTATAGCCAATTTCAGTAATAATTTAAGATAGTTGCCTCTTAAAGGATAATTTCTTTTTGCAAGACCAGAGAAATGTTCTGTCAGAAGACTTGTATTGTCAAAAATATTACAAATGAATTCTTGCAATTTGGCATTTTCTGGTGCTGAAAAGGAGGTAAAAGTCAGAAACATCGTGTAGCACTCTGAATATATTTAGCTTTTCTAGCTTTAGTCGCCTTAATACCTTGAATTTTTTCCCTTGACTGGCAGAGTCCCAATAGCCCCAAATAAACGAAATCTTTGTGTTTTTGGAATTGCAGTGCACATATCCATATTGCACGAAGTCACGACGTTCTTCAAAATCAAGGCTTTTTAAATACCGACCGACCATTTTAAAATTCTTTGGAAAAATTGAAATATTTTCAAAGAATTTTTTCTGAATTTTTTGAAATATGTTGTAAGCACAATAATAGATCATTTTGTGAAATGAGATACAATACACATACTTCGTAACAAGTGGACGACGACGAGAATCTTACGTGAATGCGAACAGAGCATGCAAGCAAGCAATTTAGAGAAACGAGTAATAAAGAAAAAAACTTCAATGTGCACATAATATGTATAAAAAATCTAGCTCGGAGGATGAACTGAAATGGGATGAAGGAGAGGGAAGAGAAGATGAGAACAGCGTGAAAAATTAAGTTTCCACCGTCGAATACTTTATAACCACTTTTCAAAACTGGAAATCTATTCAGCCATCACAGTGATCGCATCATTGTTATTATCCCTCTGGACTGGAGTATGCAGTATGCATGGCATATGCATATATGCACACTATTACCTTGAAAATCAAGCACATCATATCATACCAACGTGCATGTATACAGCCAAAGGAGCTTTCAAGAATTAAAATATTTAAACGGGCTTTGGATGAGAGTAAGTAGAGGATGGGAAAAGGAGGAAGGTATCCACGCAGATAAACAGTTCCAGTCATGTCCTAATATGCATAAAGTTATGTGTCTTCATAAACATAAAAACGTCTCGAATCTTGACTTTCACAAGATTTCTTTCTCAACTCCAATCTTGCCAAACAGCAGGAACAAAGAGGATCGTCATTTCTCTGCTTCTTGAAATCATGGACATTCATCTTCATGAAAATGATAGCGCGCTATAGTACTCACATATAGTATCATTATACATGTATATACACTCTACTCGACTGCATATGTTTTTTGAGCTGGACAGGCAAGATGATATTATCATTATTTTCACGATGTGCTCCATACATCATAGTCATCAGTTTGTGAGAGAGATTTAACTTTGAAAATGAAAATTAATCCAACTGAAAATTTATAGGGCTACTTGATCCATGCAAAAAAAAATTATAGTGTTGAATTCGATGTATTCTAAGTGTATAGAAAATTAAATCAACTTTCTGAGAAATGAATACACAAATACGCCATCTACCCCAGGAAGACTTCACGTTGGGCTGGAACAAGATGGCTGGAGCTGGACCAAGAAGAAAATTACCTTTATTTCCGTTGCGCTTCAAGAGGAAGAAAAAACTAAGCTCAGCCCGAACGTAACAAGTATAATAACATCATAAAGGGGAAATTGCGTACAGAGAATGATGAGGAGCTGCTATTCATTTCACATATACGTGTCCAATATGTGTATGACTCTATATCATCATGATTATGAAGGAAAATGTTCGCATCGTCATCATCATCAACACGAAAAATCATCATGGCTGAATGGAAAAGGAAGAAAAAACTACGGGTAGTCCAGCAAGACAAGCGAATCGTAGTGCACGGCGAGAAGCATTGAAGCAATATTATATGTGAGTTGTTCATTACAAGCATACTACGGCAATAACAATAAACGCATGCTGCCTCTCAGCCTCGTCCTCGTCCTCCTCAGCTCAACTAAACGCTAAACAATTTAGGATGCAACAACATGATGTGTATATCTTTGTACACAAAGAAATGTGTTTGTGAGCTGCGTAAGATTAGAAGATTTTTTTTGGGAGAATGGATACATTAAAGAATCTCTCTGGGTGAATAAGAACATCACGGGAAGAAGGGAAAGAAATTATCATTATCATCATCCTTTATGGATATATCAAAGCAAGAAGACATGTCCATTGGGAGACGAGGACGCAGGTATGTAGCATGTAGCTAATGTAATGGAAGGTCGTAAGTAAATTGACTGTGAGGAACAAGAGGATTAGATGATGATTTTTTTTCTGAAATGGACATTTTCTCCCTTTCCTTCTCCTTTTCCTCCCTCCATTTCCCCCATCATCTCGATAAATCCATCCATCCACCGAGAGAGAGAGAGAGAGAGAGACGCATTTTCTTTGTTACATTCGAGAGTTTTTATGTGTTACTTAATGGCGAAGAGGAGGAAGGAATCAGGTAAAGAAGAAAAGAAAAAAATACTTCTTTTTGGTTCAAAGATGATCAAGGCGTATAGAAGCGAAGATGAGAAGGAAGGGAGGAGGAATACTTTGACTGGCTGGACGATGATGATGATAGCAAGTTAGAGCTCACTTAAGCTCAGACTCTTCTCTCTCTCCACACACACACTCGCTCGTTGATAATGACTTGGACTAGGGTATATCAATTTTCCTCTCCAGGTCCCCTCGGGCAGAAATTTTCAAAAAAATGTGGTTGTGAATCGTGAAGGGAGGCAGATGAGAAAAGGAAGGAGAAGAAGGAGAGGAAGAGAAAAAAAGATGGAGAGAGAACAATGATGATGCTGTACTGGCTGATGATGATGATGAGTCTTCTCTCCCTGATGATGATTATGATTATATGCCGATGCCGTATATAAGCACACTTATTACAGAACGAAGCGAAACATTATTATTATCATTATCAACAAAGCATGGGTGTCTCTACGATTCTCAAGAATATTACGGTTTAGATTAGGCCTCGTCCAAATCACCAAACTAAGCCATCTTCTCTGAACTCCAGTCAGTATGTACGCACTATACGCGTAATACGTGTATATTTTCATTTGAACTGGAATTATGACTGCCAGTTTCCGTTGCAATAATTTATTCTTCGGCAATTGGAAGTTTCAAATTTTTAACTAAATTCAACCAAAATGACAAAAATTTTGTTAACATTTTATCTCCAAGCTTCAAAAAAAAGTTCCACGGGATTGACAAGAGTAAGACTGGAAATAAGACGAGTTTGCTCATTAGGAATCTCTTCCCATTGGTCTCACAGTAGAAGCCAGTCTGACTAGACTATAGAGAGAAGCAGCAAGAACACCGTGTGCGTTTATAAGTATATATACTCGTTGATTGCTGATTACTTCACTCCTTTTCCTCTATAAGAACAACGTAATCATATCCAGTTTCAAGAAAAGTCACAGTGGAATAAGTTATCTCGGGACTGGGAGTGCTTCTCTCGAAGCACCATGCCGGCCGACATGACTGGTTGCATTCATTCTCGCAGAGTGAAACTGAACCATTGCATAGATAAGTTCCTCTAAAAACCCATCCTCTCTCGTTTGTTTTCACTTGATTCGTGCAATGATGATGTTTTCGTATGTATTCTGGTTTAGCGTCTATCTGTTCTGTTGTGTGCCTACACTACACGATTGCACTATTCAACTTTGCTTCATTATGCACTCCATGCGGGGATGATAATGATGACTTTGCTCATCACGACATTCATGGCTTCTTCTCATTTAAATGTGAATATACATTCATTATTACAAACGTTGCGCACTGTGTGTAAAATAGTTAGTACTTTCCTTTCCCTGAAGTAAACAATGAGTGCATTTAATTTTTTTTTCGAGAGAAATTTGAACAATGTTTGTGGAAGACGAAGAAGATGAAGAAGAAAAACGTGTATCCTAATTTTCCAGGTTTTGGCTTTTGGGCTTTTTAATTCTTGATGATGTTGCTTCTTTTTTCTGATGTGTGATGATCCTCTCTTCATTTTCTGAATTTGTATGCATGCGATGATGCATATTATATGTGTGAGTCGAACATTCAAGATGTAATAGAGTGTATATCCGCATCCTCGTGATTGGAATTAAGTTTTTTTCTTGAAGTCTCTTTTGGTAGAATTCAAAAGAAAGCATACATTTCGAGATTCTTTTTCCCGAGAACAACTTCATGTCAGCTATGCACATGATGGGTTTTGTATGTGTACAGACAACAGCGTGAGATGGGAGGCGACTGGCATTTATTGTTGTAATTGTAAATTGTGTTATCATCATCAAGGAAAAGAGAAACAATTTTTTTACTAAAGCTGAAAACATGAAGACGAAGAGTCGAACTAGTCGAGGCACTATCAACTAAAACACACGCATAAGTAATAAGCATACATGCACTTTTTGTTGTAGATATCCTCCATGAAACGAACGGACGTGAATAATCTGACTGAAGTCTCTACTTAATTCTTTTTACTTGATTTGTCAGTTGGTGGTCGACATTTTTATCCTGCTCCTTTTGAATGCATTCATACATGTCCTTTTAATTCACTGGAGCTGGAAAAGAATATCGAAAAAAAGAAAGCTGTTTTTAACGAAGCTGTTACAACGTTCCACATCTTCTTCTT
Organism: Heteromurus nitidus; assembly: GCA_034687055.1. Classification (NCBI taxonomy): domain Eukaryota; kingdom Metazoa; phylum Arthropoda; class Collembola; order Entomobryomorpha; family Entomobryidae; genus Heteromurus; species Heteromurus nitidus. The sequence continues at coordinate 70,600 of JAQFZW010000181.1, read as the reverse complement.
TGCCTAACCAAAGTGCACATGTAAAATGAATATGTGTACTTTTTCTCTTCTGCTAACCTTCAAAATTCAAAAGAAGATTGAAATATTTTTCGCTGATAAATAATTCTGTGAGAGTCTCCAGGTGAGTAATATTTTTGGACAGGTAAAATGTAAAATGCTTGCAGAGGACGACATCGACATGCAATGGTGCTGCAGCTGAATTCAAAAGAGAAAAAAAAACTTCAAAAAGATCTCGTACAAGTTAGGAATCACAAATATACATCCTATATCGTTGAGAAGATCTAAGGGAAGATTACAGAGATTGAGGATAACAATAGGAAGAAAATGATGATGATGACGATATATTGTGTCTTTGGTTAGAAAAGTCAAGCAATTCCATGTAAGTGATCATCCTTTTGGTTTTTTATTATTATCTCCCTCCGGTTTCCTCTGGGTGCTGGTTGTGGTGTGTCCGCATTGTGTTTGTCCCTTTTCCTCTTGTGTAATAATCTCTTTTGGGGGGTTTAGGTGCTCTTGGGTGGCTGAGGAAAAAAGATGGGCACATGAGATAGTTGAGAGAGGCGACACAGCGTGAGTGCTTGCTTCTATTCACTTTCGACAAGTATATGAAAAGGGATACCTTTTTCAGAAAAAGGAGAAGGAGAGAAGAAGTTAAAAGTGAATAGGAAAAAAGAAGATTATATGCTCTTTCCGGACCCACACCCATCACCCTTGGCTGTCTAAATGTTTGTGGATACTTAACATAAATATCTAATACTTTACTGCATACATACAACATCACTCCACATAACCAGTATCTCTGTAACATTTGTTCTGGCGCAGGAGAAAATCCCTTTCTTGCATGATTCCAGCGAGATAAAAATAATATGATGATGATGGTCGGTGGTGATGGTGAAGAATATATTGAAATGTGAAGATGAGAAGTAGTTAAAAAATATTTTCGGCTATAAAAAGATGGTAGAGTCAATATGTTGGATGACATTGCGTCGCTAATAGAATGTATTTTGGAATGCCAACTGATGAATATGATATTTGCAAGATTTGTCTATTTTATTTACTGTCTACGTCCTCCACTTCAGTTCCAATATTCATCGGTGCTGGATTGAATGTTCTTCCCTTCTTAAGCATATAATAGTATGTTCTCATTGCCGGAAAGTAGAATTTTTATTTGATAGAAGGTTTATATCAGAAGTAGGTCGGTGACTCTGGCGATGGTTAATTGATGTTCAATTATACAAAAAAAAATTAAGTTCGTATTTGTGAATGGTTCGTAAAGTGACATCTTCCTATATTCATGCATAATATTTTTTATATTTGTGGTGGTATTGCTATTTTACCACTAACAATAAAATATGAATAACCAGATTAACCAGACTATTGTAGGGGGTAAGTATCTACTTCGTGGTAAAGTTCCATGCTTTTAGACTTTTCCATTCGGAATTGTTTGCTTTGCTTTGGGTAAAACATTTTCTCATATAGTCTCAATCAATTCAGCCATTAAATTTGATTATCATTCCTTTTATGCCTTTTAACCCAGACAAGGTGAAAGAAAATGGGCGCAATCATTTTCGCACTGAAAATGAAACGATGCCGAGCAAATTCCACAAAATTCCCCTATTTTCCTCAATCTGCATTAATCGTAAACTTTACCCTAGTTTCGTATTTTCCTGTTCGCAAATATCAACGCACACAACACATTTTCTACGTACATACTTACTTTTCTCCATGTTTTGCTATCGCCATTGAAATCATGATTACAAGTCAATGTCGCCACAAATTAAATAGGCATGTTCAGTTTATATCAATTCGGATCGACCCAGTCCAGTCGCAATTGAATTGTAAAAACGGCTCCTTTAAATCATCTCAATTTCACCAAATTAAGTTTGATATTGAAAGCGTCCTGAGTTATTTATCGTAGCGACTACAACAAGGGCCATCTGTGAATGATTTAATAGATTGGAGAGGAGTAGTACTAATCGCGTGAAAAAAAACTCAACAAGACGAAATCATATTTTTTCTCGTGAAAACTGCTACCCGTCATTTTGAATACAGGATGCATGGAATTAGCCGATAACAAGGCATGAAGTATAAAGTGATACGCTCGGTATAATCTGCACCGAGCTAGAATTTACAATGAGAGAGAGGACTTCTCTTCTCAGAAAAAAAAATTATTGTTTGTAGAATGAGAAGGAGTGAGCGCGTACGCTACATAAAAACGAACATAAAAATGATATTATCATCAAACGTATCACAGCATTACATCACCTTTATCTACAGGAGTCAGCCAAACAGCGGTAGCTATCGTCGACGGCAAAAAAAGTCAACTTTAGCAATTTCGTTGGCTATGAGCACATTATTTTTGTGTGGACCAACAACACTTGCTTTTGTGACTAGCTTCACAAAATGAGTGCTCAAATTGAGGGAAGTGAACTGAGCATGCAGAACAGGAGAAGAGAGCATAAGTAAAAGTTGTAAATAGGCAAACCATGTAAAAATATTTTTTTCCAGAGAAGTAATAAAGTACAAGGATAGATTGTACAAAATTGAAGTTGCTCCACTCACTACGCTTCAGCTTATTTCGAACTCACTTCACCAAAATATATAGCAGCATGCATAATTGACATAAAGAACAATGAGTTTCTCCGAGCTGAAAAGAGAAAATTGAAGAGAGTGAGCAGAAGTTGGACAGCGATAATAGTCGCAATAAAATCATTAGCTTGGCATATGACTTGGAACGGCTTGTCCCCGGCCGTCATGGTGTGCAAAGAATATTATGGAGAGAACGGGAAGTGAAGGCAAATTGGAGGGGATTATAATAACAGTGCAAAATATATATGTATCCAACGCGTCCACCAATATGTCATACGCGTACGTACTTTTTTTTTGAAGCTCTCGGCACGAAAATAGAGTGGACTCGTCTCTTTACGAGTTTTTGACTGCGTGTAATGTAGTTACAAGCCTAATTTATGTCTCCTTTCTTCAGATATGGATCACACATAGTCAACGTCAGCAGTCAACCAGACCAGAAGCACAGAGGATATTTAGCAAAATATATATAACATTTTCATGTAACACAAACAGGCATTACATTACATTATACACCAAATGAGGACAAGCGTATTAGATTGGTTGGGCGATTCAGTACTTTTTTTATTAGTCTCTCTGATGGTTTAATAGTCATGGTGGAATGATCTAAAGCTAGTTGACCAGACTAGGCACAAGTCCAAGAATAAAAAAGTCAAGTTGAACTTAATAACCATTCGTTCCATAAAGGAAAAATGTTATTGCTGAGCATGTGTGTGTGTGTGTGTTTGCTTGCTCTTTCATCATTCAATGTCGTTTGTATGTAGTTTGTATCAAAATTGCTATCTAGCAATTTTCGAAATCTAATAGCAGCCTTCAAGTTTGGAAACAATGAGACCTTTTTCTACAAAATGGTATCAATAATTGCGACTCTCTCTCCTGTGATTACTATCCGAAAGAGGACAAATTACGGGGTTTTCTCTCTCTCCTTTTTTGCCCAACTAAGCCATTTAAAATTTGTTATAGGCACCTTCACAAAACGGCCAAAAAGTCTCGTATTGCGTTTTGGTAATAAAAACTGCTCCTTCTTTATTTACGCAAATTTCCTTTCACTCTGACTTGAGAAAAAGTATGCTAAAAAATATGTATTTTTCGTGTTTTCCTATCGGAAACTCAATTACAAAAAACTCCATCTATAGATTGAAACGTACGAGGGAACATTTTTTTATGGAAGGAGTTGATTAATGTGTGAAGTAACATGGCTACGTACTACCAGAGGCGAGCTTACAAAATATACAAACGTGTGTGGACACACATGTGTGCATACATATATTCCACTTAATTTCAGACAATTACACATTTCCTAATGAATATTTCTCCAGGTTTCTCCACATTTGTTTCAGATTTCCATAAAAATAGTAATTACAGACACCTCATTTACATATGATTTCACTGTAGATAACACGGTAATTAATAGGTTTTTAATGCAAAACTACTAGTCTCTCTCGCTTCTTGGCTACCTACGCGGAGGACGGACCGCGTGTTTCTCTCAGCTCTCAGCTCTGAATGAATGAGGAGAATTGGTAAATGTTCATGAGAAAGAAGCGAAGGTTTTTTTTTGTTTATTGCCACACCGATTGCAACAGAGAGTGTGCATATTCACGAATTAAATGTATGTTTACTGCACTTTTTCGTTGAAGCGGTTTGGAATTGGAAGTAAAAATTGAAATGCTCGTTGTGAATTGAAATCAGATAAGAATTTGTTAACGGCTATATATGTAGGGCCGATAAATGTGTTTTGGTATAGTGGAAGCGGAGAGAGAAAAATGTCCATGATATCATAAATTTATTGTTAAAATACCAGAGGCGCTACAAAACATTTTGGTTAAGGAATAGAACAATTTTTTTTGAAAATGAATATAGATATAATCAATGTGCTCTGGGTTTAGGAACTATAAGCAGATATAAATTTTTATGATTTTATTTCTATTTTAATGCACTCACCGACTCGAAACAAGTCATTCAGCCTCAATGAGCAATGAATGCTAATGAACTGATATAACATTATTATTACTATTACTTGCATTCAACAACGCAAAGTTTGGAAGTTGGTGTGAGCGAACTGGTTTTTATCTTTTTATTAGTTGCAAAGATAAGACATTAATGCGAGTGTACTGCATGGAGAAATCCCAAGAGGAGATTTTAATTCCAGATTATTAACTCGGTCCAGATCCACAAGTGAAAAATGTTCGAAGGATCTATGTGAAAGTTGTGGGGTATTGGTCATATACACAACTGAAACGTTTTTTTTTGTCTTCTGACTTTGTTGCGTAATAATATCAAGCATCCATCTGCACGTCTATTATTGCTATATTACCAAAGGGGTAATAATGATCCCTATTATTCACATAATTACCCAAAGGGGCTTAATTGAAATTTATCCTGTTTATAATACCACACACCACTCCAAACTCTTTTAGAGCCACTCTTTGCAAAGACATTTATCTCTGTTTTCTATCATTTTTGTGAGCTGGAGTTTCGGAGTATGTTCACGGCTCACCCTCTCCTGCAAATGATATTTTTTTCGCTATTGAGACAGTTGTTCAAAAAGTCTAAAGTGAAACATGTGAGGGTAAACGCTTACGCTATTATATTTTTTCTTTCCTTTGTCGAATTTCTGCTGAAAAGTTGAGCGACTAGTGACCGGCCACAACCACACGATGATCGCGTTGATCACTCACATCCTCCATCGATAATGATGAAGACTCGTCGAGGGCTTTGTGGGTCGTGGTCATCGTGACGCAAACTTTTGGGAAAAACTCTAGTCAACAACGGCAGACGGGCTGACAATGAGTGAAGTTTCTGAAAGGTTCAATCTACAATTAGGAGCCATTATGAAGCTGCCCCGTGGCCCTGACTGAACAAAAAAAAACTGAAGCATGGAGGATGTTTGTGTTGTTGATCCAATACATTTTTCATGATATACTTTTTTCTGCTCGTTTGTTATTCGTTGTTCACTCATTCCCTCAACTCTGGCCATCACTGATCGCGGTGTACAAGAGTGTCAGAGTGAAAATGAATGTAAAATCTTTGTGTATGTGTACACACATGCGTTATGTAGTCATCAAGGGAAAAATTCCATATGGCTACTAATCCATGTCTAAATCGCATGAAAATTTCCCCTTAAAAGAGTTTTGAATTTTTTTGGTTGGATGGAAGTAGTTGGTTTGTTCCCCGGTACATGTTGTTCTTTCTCCCTTCCGAATATGTCAGCCTGGCACAGCCAAATACCAGGCAATTTGATAGCGATGATGATGATATGATGACTATGATTACTTGCTTTTCCGTACGAACCGTGTGCGCTGACATTACAATTTCCCTTTTTTCCAATCCATCTGTCCTGTCCCTGGTTTCGCTGCCGTCTCTCTCTCCGTGTTTTTATCTACATTCCCAGTGTACATACACTTTTAATCACTCACTTGGATTTTTCACAGTCTCGCTCTCTCTCTCTTGTTGTACCGAGGTAATAAGTTTATGTGGGATGTTGTGTGTGGTGTGGTATACTTTAGTGTTGATGATGGGATGATGACGGTGCAGCAAGAGACGACACCAAACCACATTATGAGTTTGTTCCAGGTGCGATGGTTGTTCCAAGACCACGCAGCACATATTTTTCTGTATTTTCTAATGAACCGACTACAACTGAACTGGACAATATAGTCCTTTTTTTCAAGGGAGCATTATGCCGCAAGGGATTTTCCTCCATGAAAATATACTAAAAAATACTGAATAAGCAAGGCAAGCATAGAATTTGTAAATGTACACGTTAAAAATTCCATCATCGTGTACTCATATATTTCTGGGAGGTAATAAATCCTTCTGAGCTAAGACTGAACACTGGCTGAGAGTGAATCATATATTTGTGAGCACCATATCTATATAATATATGTCTGCATATAATCAGTTTATATAGCTAACGGGTCCTATCCAGGTGATTTTCTTGTGATGGCCAAAAACATTCTCCAAAATCCGTCCACCCATCCGCCTCAGCTAAATGTAATAGCTCACTAAAAAAATTCTCTTCCATCGTTTATGAAGCGTTCTCCATTAACAAGATCATTATTTCTATTTCCTCTCCAAAACTGAAATGTGTTTTTTACTTCGAGGTTACCCCTCACAGAGAGTAGAAATAAGACTTTATAGTGTGTTTGGTTGGGTTCATGTTCAGATGAAGCTTCTAAAAACTGAACCCTCCCGTTTCCAATTTTCAATGCCTATTATTACACGTGAAGCATTTTTTGTGTCGGAGAAACTAAATGAATTCATTTTCGAAGTATGATATATAGATATACATGCTTTCGCTATACTCCAACCACAAACTATTCTATGGATAAAAAAGTGCCCGTATATTCTCCATGAATGCATTCATATACGAGAAATGCTATGATTTACGAATCGTGCAGCAGTTTCGAAGATCATCTCATCTCAATTCCAACTACAACATCGCATTCAAAACAATATTTTTTCTCGTCCTCCCATGATTAAACTTTACTAAACCACGCATTGGTACGATCATGATAATCTAGAAATCTATTGAGTTAGAACTTTGTCTTGAAAATTTACTGCAAACCAAGCAACGTACAAATACCAACTCAGAAAGCTCGAGTAATCTTCCACGAAATGTCCGCACCACGAAAGGAGATTATATAATTACTGGTGTGGTATACCACGTACAACTGTACACCAGATATATATACCCTTTCACACAGCCAAAAAACCCATTACCGATGAAAAAAAGATTGGATTATTGAAACTCAGTTCCACAACCACAAAAAATGTGCTCAAGTGGTAAAGAAAAGCTTAAATATAGCCATTTAGTTCAAGGCTAACTGGAAAAGTTGTTCATATCTTAATAATTGAATCATATATCAAGAGATCAAGTCATGGCATACGAAAAGTTTATTACTTCATACACTCTTTTTTCTATCTCTCTCCTTTACTCTTCCACCTCCATACTTCTTGCCATCTCATTTTCTCATTTTTTTTCTTCTCTCTCTCTCTGTCAGCCAACAGGAATTATCTACTGCGAGAGAGCCATGAAAGAAAGATGAACATGTGTGATGTTATAAGTGGGATAATATGTGTGTACATAAAACCAGATTGTCTATATAAAATAGAGATTCAGTATTTAATTGCGAGCGTACTACACTCTCCGCTGTGAATGGAAAAAGGGAAAGATTTTTGAGATTGGACGGGGTGATATTGCATAGTGAATGAGGACTTGAGTGGTGCAACACTTTGATGGATGTAATTTTGTGTTTGGAAAAAAGCGTTGAATTCTGATATCTGCTTTTATGGACCAGAGAGAGAGAGAGAGAGAGAGAGAGAGACGTGGAGTTTGAACGTTCGGAGTATGGAAATACTATGTGTCCGAGCGTAAGTATAACTTGTATGGATGTATATAATATTAGTTTAGTAATATATGTAGTTCGCTCAATGTGGCTAGATTCCTTTGGTTTGATAAGGAGATGGATTTGATTACAGGTTTTCAGGAGAAAAAATGAATTTATTATTGAGCGGATGATGATGATGTAGATGAAGAAGACTTTTTGAATTTTTTTTCTGTGTGAGGCGAAGTTTGTGGATTTCATGAAGGGAAAATATTTTAATACAATTGTGCACCACAAGACGATCATTATCGCGCTCCTAGTGGCTTTTAAGATGAAAGGAAAATTGCTGAAAGCGAAGGGCAAGAGGGATGATTATTTAAGAGCTTAGTGCGAAATAGTTATATTCATCCAGAAAACCAAGCCCAGAAAAGTCATGCTGTGCATAGTTAATGTCCTCCTCATTCTAGATTGGATAACTTTTTTTCTACTTTGTATATATCCACATCCACACTCGACCGTACCTAGAGAGAGAGAGAGATGCGTGTTATCATGAAGAAGTTAAACCGGGTAGGAGAAGCATGGACACACAGATGTACGAATGCATTATGAGAGGTTTGTGCTCGCCTTTCATGGCATCCCAACATTCCCAACCCATAGTCGTTTAGATGGAGAATCGATTTAAATTTTTATAGAAAGCAACTGCCTTGTCATTACGACGTTCCATGTATGTCCGATCCGAGCAGAGTGTGTTTAATTTTCTTATAATAGTCTTCTTAGGTGGTCCATTTTTTTATCTCAGACTGACACAAGGGAATAAAGAGGGAGAGAAATAGAGGTTTGAGCAGTTTGGCGATGTGTAAGTAAGCGACTGCTTACGTTGGACAAATTACCCTGATCGTAGGCTACTTTATAATAGGAATATCCTACGACTATATTTCTTTGAAGGTTCTCAGGAACCACGTGGAACAAAAATATTAATAAAGATGCAGTATAAAGTTTAAGTTGCAGATTAGTCACTTCGAAATCGGGGAAAGGGAATTTGAAAGCTTGCTTTATTTGTAATTTGTTATAAGGTTTGTTATTCTAACAAATATTACTTTTTTTATTATACTAAAACTCTTTGGAAAATCTAACCTGCCTGACACGATATTACAGATTACAAAAATTTTAAAACTGGACATCGTGAATGTTATACATCAGGATTCCAAAGTCAAATAATATTCTGTTCAGTTCCGATTTTGAACATACCAAAATTTAAGTGAAGTTCTCTCTCGAGCTTACAGTTAAATATCCCACATCTCCGTACTATAATTAAAATCGAGTCACAATTTACAAAATTCAATACACTGCAAGTAACAAAACCAAGTATAGTAAATGATCAAATGGTCATCAGTTAGTCGTGTGTACTTATTCACTTTCGCTTAAAAATCGGCGAAAAATGAAGGAGCACATAGAAGCGTGCAATAAACATCGAAAACAGAGCAGCACTCAGCAGCCAAGAAGCACACTTCAAACAAAAAAGCCTTTCATTTTCGCTAGCTCGCCTAACGAACCGTGTAGCTGACGATGGTGGTGCACTGTACTTTTGGAACAAGGCAGCATTTGTGAGAGAAAAACCAATAAAACACTGCAATAAAAACTCGAAAGTGCACTTTTCTTCAAGTTTTCTTGATAAATCCCATATACACAAAAGGTAATAATCGTAGCACATCAACATGGAAGAGGAGAGTATGATGATGGATGATGGATGTGTAACCATTCTATCCTGTCGTGCATATTAACATTTTTCGTTGGATGAAAACAACCTTCTTGTTCAAATACTATTTTTTCTATATTATTCTCATCGCTCATTCTCCCTCTATCTTTTAAACGAAATGCCTTGAACTTGTTACTCATATTTTCCCGAGATGTATATTACATCATTATTTACATTTCCGCTGTCAGAACATCATAAATTGTTGGGGAGAGAGAGAAACCAGCTTTATGAAGATGAAGTATCATGCTTGAGTAACTTACAGTACGATTTAGTAGTCTTTAGTTTATCCCATGAGTTATAGTCTCCTTCCTGAAAAAACTATTTTTTGGGATGGACGCAGGACGCAGCGGACCCATGCTTCGGAAATTAATTAGCCGGGCTTTCGAAGTCGGGGTTCAAGGTGATGATGCCAGCTCGGGCTTTCATTTCATTTCGGGTAATGATGATGACCGCACGTTATTTTTTGGAGGGATTTCTTCTTGATAAAAACTTGTTACTAGACGAACATGGCCAACCATAACTGCTAAGTGCTAATCCTGTAGACAGGCTTCGAGTGACAGCTCAAGTTAAGTGAAACAAATAGCTGGAATGTTTTTGTAAATTACAATTTGATATCTGCAAATATAATGGTACAATATTATCCTTTCCGTATCATACACACACATACAAGTTCACAATTTCACTCGAAGGAAATAACTCGATGATGCTGATTATCGATTTGCGTGTTGAAAATCCATTTCGTTAAAAAGATATTTACTCCCGTCCTCATCTTCTCTCGAATGGGAAAAGAAGCAAAAGCATCCATTCATCTAGACTTTTTATTCGACTGACGATAAATATCTGACAAAATGCCCAACCCAATTATTCCGCCTGTTTCACATGAAATAACATTTAAGCTATTGATAAATAAGTAGAAAAAGTCTCGTAAGGGATGTAAAACGTAAAAGAAACCTCGCATCATTGCAACTTGCAACATGGCCGTGGAAGAAAATGTATTTAATATATAAACTCTCAGTTGTACATTTGAACTCGTTATTGTGGAACTTGGCCTGTTGACCTTCATGCTTAATCTCGGACCTTGACTTAACCAACTTGACAATTAGTAAAGCAATCATGTAAACATTGGTAAAAATATATCGTGATCCAGAGCAATCAAATAAATACGCACATGTATTTTGCTGTAGTCGGATCGGATATGACTATTTGCTTTTTAAACAACGTGATGCGGTTGAAGTTTGTTTAGTTTGCCATTGCATCGTATCGGCCTCATCTATCTCCCTTCTCCATACGCAAAGACAGATGAAAATGCGTGTTGATAACAATAAAACTTGAACATGCTTTATACAAAATTGGGAGTGTGGAAAGCAAAGTAAAAAGTATTCATAAAGGAAATTGTATAAAATGCATATATTTCCAGCCATGATGTCAGAAGGAAAGTGTATATACTCTGGACATTATTACCACGTAAAAAATCTCTTTCGAGATAAATTGTTCCCTTCACATCGTCTCATTTCACTTTTCAGATAATTTAAGAATAGAAGTAATGGTTTCGTATACAAATGAATGTACACCGCAAACCATAAACAAAACACACGATATACCTTTAGCCTGCCTGGAATTGTTGATGTTGATCAACCGATAGTCACTTTTAGTATTCCTCCAGGACGTTCAAAACCTCTCGAGTTGGAGAAGTCCAGTCCATTTGAGACCAGCCCAAAAAATGTGTGTATCAAAGTTGAAAATGGACACAGCCACAGGCCATCTGGTTGGTATGACCTGTCTTTCCTCTTGCCTCGACTTGTATTACATTTTTACGCAGCTAGTTTAGTCCTCTATCTAGAAAAATGGCCACTGTGAAAGTATTTTTTGGACTGATAATCTCTTATCTCAAGATGGGGTAAGCGTACATATGAGGGTATTTATTACAGTGTTTGTAATCTATAGGGGAAGAGAATGGAGACTGAAACATGAAACAAGAACAAGACCAGAGAACTAAACTAAAGCCACTAGTTTTGATGACTTCTGCTGAGAGAACCTGTCTCCCTCGGACCCATTACATAATTCACTCAGGGAGGGTCCTTGTCCAGCACTATAATGCTCTAGAGAATTGCTATACAGCTTGAAGCGTACCTGTGCACATCACATATCAAAGTGTTCATGTCGCGACGAAATCCAGATTATCAGACTACATTCTTGAGATCATGAGAGGAGGACGTGTAATGGAACGATAAAAGGAGAGAATGGGAGGAGAGGAAGCTCATATCACTTCAAACTTGTGGTTTTTATGGAGAGCAATCATTTTCTCTGGCAAGAACACAGTTGATTCTCATGATGACAAATTTTCTTGGACCACATGCCACAGATGAATTCGATACTCGCATGAAAAAAAATAATACTTTCATTCTTGAAAGACCTGCCATCATAAACATCCTGAGCGTAAAAATGTGATAAATCTTTTACAATGATAATAATAATAATGAACGATTAAGAGCATTACTGTTTACATAAAGTGCGGTACAAATCTCTACAAAGTATTTTTGAGTTCGAACGCGTATATTATTATTACACTCTTCGAGAGCGAAAGGCAAAATGTAAAGTAAAAGTACGATAACAAATCTAGCTCTTGTGAGGAACAACAATGGGACATAAAATAATGAATGGTAAAACAAATATTTACTAGGACACATTGAAACAACAAGAAAATATACCTAAGTTTTTTGTTGCGTAAAAAACTACACGTCCCCACGAATCCCGATCACATTTTTCTCAGCAACAAATCTGAGCCAATAGGCAATAACCGTACCATTAAAATACATCAATATAATCAATATAAATATAAAATATAGCGAGACTAACAATAAGCGACAAGTGTGCTTAAGTTTAAAACACGAATGAAAGTTAAAAGCCATCCTTGACTTTGAGTAAAGAGGTTTACTTTCATATGTGACCCGTCGTATTAATTTATTAGATTACCATTATGGTTTTTTTGCGAATTTAATTTAATTTTCAGTTATCCGAAAATTAAAGACAATGAAACCCCTTCTAGGACATTTAGGAACAAAGTGACCGTGGGAATCTAAAGCTTGAAGAAAACATGTGGGACTGTGGGATCTTCTGATCTTATATGGTTTTATATAGGTGCTATAACTAATTCAGAATAGCCTCTTGTAAAGATGTTCGCCACAATCAGATTATCTTTCCCAAGTTCTCAGCCAATAAAAACCGGGGAATATGTAATACTCTTCCAAGATGATCTCCCGTATGTGTGGGAACTGCGCCATTAAAATCTGGGTGGCTTCACTCACTTCTACACACAAAAATGTACCTTAATCACCCCATCATTGTTACTGGAAAATATATTATGCCACAATGATCACCTGATGATGATGACGGTAAAGATAATGATCATCGTCATTATTACCTCCAACAGATACAACACTCGGCCATTGTGACAATATGATGCAGTTTTTGTGCATTTTACACTGACAATGAGTTGGATGGTGACGCCGACAGGACGACACTATAAATCCAAATGCCAGCACCAGTTCCTCTCTGGACTTGGCTCCAGATCTCAAGGAAGAAACAAGACTTTTCTCTTACCTGCGTAATGTAAGGAACATTACGTGAGAAAAGGGTCTTTCTCTCTAACTACAGAAGTCGCCCAAAGCTTAATGATGATGACCACAATAAAAATAAAAATGATGATTCATATCTTCCAAGAAGGAGAAAATGCATTGTGTTTTTACCTGTTTATTTGTTTATTGTGCACTCACAAGGTAATAAAATCCAGGTGAAATGAAACGAGGAAAGGGAGCAGAAAGTTTTTTCATGAATGATAGCAATTGTTTGCATAGCAGAGCACATGAACTAAACGTTGGGTGATCGTGACGCAGAGTCTGAACCAGTGCACCCAAAACGGAACCAGCGTGAAGTCATATACACAGAGAAGTGGTAGCAAGCGACAAAATACACCCTGCTTTCCCATTGTACAAAAATTGTATATAAATATCCCTTAAGAAGTAGTTTGTTTACTTAAAGGTCCTTTTCACGACAACAATGCGTAATAATGATTTAATGGTGACTTCATGCAGAGTCGCATCGTAAATACCTCGCCCGCTCAGGAAAAGGGACAATATTTTCTCTTCGCGGACATCCAAAAACATAACACAACTCTAATTCGTTGGTACCCTTGTAAAAATCCATAATATATTTCCCTTCCTTTATCAGCATTTGTGGGACCTTATGTCACCTGCTGACACAAATAATACTCCTACACCTCTCATGCTTCTCCTCACACAGGTGAGCCCCGGACCAGGACGGAGACCCTTGTCTTGTGACAATAAAATTCAATTTGTGTATCAGTGTGCCTGTAAATATGTCTTGTGTGTGAGGAAGGACTGATAATACATTGCTTGTTAAATGTGTCGGAACTCTTATATGAATTGCACTTGACAGAACGAGGTCCCAAGTCCCAATGGCATTTTAGTGTATGGTTAAAGTCTGCGCAGCACACACTACCTTTCTTCTTTTGAACGGTTTTTCGTGATGATAGCATTTCCAGATAAAACTTTGAATGGATCCTGAAGGTATATGGATGGGTGATGTATGCGGTGTGCTGGTGCGTGGGACATCTTGGGACACTTTTCTTTCTTTCTAAGAAGATCACAAGATCTTCTGTTGTGACTTGTAAAAGTGAGTAAACCACAATCTCACCGTGGGACACTGATACCTTTAACACTGGATTTTCCTCGTAATGACCCTAAATCTATTTATTATCTCTTGTATAACTGGGAAAATGTGCATTTTTCTAGAGTAGTTTCGCTTGTCGGACGCTTTTCCCCTTTGTTTTGTTATCATTACTCTTTCTACGGTGAGTATTGTCATTCCATGACCTGCTGACTTCTAAATGCGTGTTTGGGGTTTCTGTCGTTGTGAGGTCTTCAGAGAGGTTATACGTGAACATGAGCTATGGCATATCTCGCATTTTAACTGCCGACTTTTGGCCGGTGAACCAGCCACGACTTGACTGGTGGTGGTGGCACGGTGGCGGTCTGGTTTGATGCACTGTGTTGTCAGCGAACATCTCTCGGTGGGATTTTATGACAGCTTCCACCATCCATCCTGGAAGAGAAGAGATGCGTTTTACGTGACAATGCTTTGTTTCTTAAAACTACCAGTTTTCTTTACAGACCTTGGCCAGGAAGCAATAAAATGCAATATTTTGTACTTTGACTTTTTATTCTGCTTCAGAAGTTACATTTACTTTTAACATGAAAATAGGTTTATAACCACATCTATTAATTATTACTATTATTAAACACAAACAAGAAAATATGTTCTATGGATGGTGCGTGAATTAATTAAGTGTGAATTAGCAAAATTATAAAGATTGTGATTTGAACAAAGGCATGTATATGTAAAAGAGCCGATCTAATCTTCGCGAGTCGCATATTTTCAAACGTGTCCACTCCCTCTGGAAAAGGACAGCCCGTCCTCGGTGGATCAATGTCAAGGTTCTTGTCATTGATACAAGCTAAACATGCCGCCACGCAGGACATGATTATGGAAGCGACTTCCATTATGATTATATACACATCCGTACTTGAAGGCATTGTGTGAGCAACCAGAATTATCCCTAAAACTGCAAGATCAAATCAAATAAATCTAAAACTGAAATTTTAAACGGTGCAAAATTATAGTAAGTTGAGACTTTGAACTCACTTGCAAATACTTTGGATAAGTAGGCACACCCGATGTGATACAGAACAACAAATATTCGCAGTCCTCTCGTCTCTGGGCGCTTCCATCCAGAAACGTAACTCATGAGGAACAGGACCACAGAAATAAAACCGACATATCTATGTCCAACAACTCTCACAGCTAAAATGCACTCATCAGTTTCCAATTTAGTATTTCTGATGTTGCAAAGGTCGTGCTGACCAACCCGACTGTGAATGCCTTCCGTTCTCTCGCTAACATGCTGGATGCTAATCAGCAAAATCCCAGAAATGGAGGCTGCAATGTTAATATATGTCCAAAGCATATGTTGCTAAAAGTTAGTTAAAAAGAAGGAGAATATTAAGCCAGTAAGAATCTGATGGTCGACAGAGTTGTATTCATGATGAAGTTCTTTGAAAAGTCATCGCCAAATACCCAAAGCCAGTTCCCAATTCCCCAGTAGCTGCTCTTCTTTTCAATAATCGTGAGTTCTTTGCAATATCTCGCACTAAACGCAATCACATTGAAGGCAGCCGTCCAGGCAAAAATCAGAAGTCGTCCGTGTAATAGCAGAACGTGTTTCTATAAAAATAGTCGATATTGCAGACATATTTTTTGATTTTTTTTCAGAAATAAACTATATTATCAGGAATAAAACGTACTTGTCCCCATCTCCAAGCAATATCATCAAACTGCTCGCTAAAAGTCATCTGGTCCCAATCCTTGTGAATACGATCCCCAATTCCATCTTTTCCATAAGTTGGTGCTGGTATCAAGTCAGCGGGGCATGCTTCCGCGTGAACATCCGTACAATATTGAGGTGCATTGGGGTCAGGTTCTTCAAAACATTCTGGAGCAGTTTGAACGGTAACTGCAACGTTTTCACATGCATCCACTTGGTCATCGACACCGACGACGACGTCAGTGAGGGAATGGCCACCTTCCTTAACTACAACGGTGGGAGGTATAGGCCACTCCGCCTTTCCAACTGTCCATCTGCGAAATTTAACATTTCCCCCAAATATTTTATGAATTGAGTTCAGTCATGTATGAATTTTATTTATTTTTACTCTACTCCTCAACTCTTACTTCCAAACGCCACAATCATCGCATAATTGAGCGTCTTCAGGGAGTGCAGGATCAGGACTCTTGTACTTGTTTCGGAACCGGTTCTTCCAATCAGGGAGGTCGACAGGAGGATCCTTCAGATGGATTGGACCTGGTGGGCAGGTGTACCAGGCCTTCCCTCTCTTCTTTACTGTGCACTCTTCAAACGGCCGGCTGAATCGCAGCTTCATTTTTGGAGTGGATTTAGTGTAGGGCTTAAAATCACCACCAACGTCTTCCGCGTGACATTTGATTGCTTCCGGCAGCCATCCATAATAGAATGGGTAGTACGCACCAATTTCGTTATCATCAATACTGAGTTCGTATATTCCGGTATAGAATGTTTCGAACTTGGCCAACTCCGTGTAAAAATTCTTTACTGCGACCACCCTGCAAAAAGGCATATGTATATGCAAGACCAATATTGGCTTTTGGAGTTTGGTGAAAGGTTTCCGGTATAAATACTTACAGGAACTGAACGTAGGTATGTTCCGCACATGGGTACTGGGTGTATTTGAAATGAAAA
The DNA here is from genome assembly GCA_034687055.1 of Heteromurus nitidus. Lineage (NCBI taxonomy): Eukaryota > Metazoa > Arthropoda > Collembola > Entomobryomorpha > Entomobryidae > Heteromurus > Heteromurus nitidus. Next base: position 53,580 of record JAQFZW010000181.1, on the reverse strand, counting down.
TGCATTTCCGTGAACTTGGTCTTTTTCCCCTTCTTCCCTCCAACCGTGAAGACGTTGGGATGCTGTCGAGGATAGAAATAGTATATCAGTAAGTTCAGGGACATTTACATCGACTTGTTTTGCTTTAAAAATAATTAAGGTAAAATTACAGTGAAAGTAAGCGCGGGTCGATGAATGCAAGGAATGATAGTAATGAATTTGTCATATTTCGATGTCTTCTCTGAGCAATCTCCACAGTCGAAATCCTTCATAAATTCGCCAAATGGAGCCCCCCATGGCGTGCTGAGAAATGTTAAATTGACAAGAACGGGAGTTATCGATATCGATATATGGAGGAGTGAGACTTAAGTTATTAAAAGTACCTAATCGCTTGAACGTATAACCCCTCCAAGGGTACAACCGCCTCGATTTTGATATGTAGCCAGTTCCTTAACGTATCTTTATAGCTACTTTCATTATCATCAATTGTAATTGCTTTAACCTCGAACTGGAATAACAAATTGTCATTATCAACGGGTAAGTCATAGTTTTAATCAAATCTTAATTAGTATTCAAATTATGTTTCACGTTTTTTATCAATCCCGTTGGGCTCGTCTTCCCATCTGGGGACACTCCGACATAAGAATTTAACCGGTGAAAGTCAAAGATGTGTTCGAATCGATACAATCCGGGCTCGTAAGGGACAGTGTTTGTATCGTCAACGCAAAACGGAGCTTGTCGTTGAAAAACAGGACCAGAATCATCTTGAGAATTTTGACGCGGAAGGCCCTGCACAGTTAGAATTGAACTAATGATCAGCAGTAAATTAGCTAATGTACACATTTTTTCCAGATTAAGGGAGACTTTTGGGATTATTTTCGAAAAAGTCAGTGAAGTGCTTATAGCATTCCACTTATCCTGAGCTTCGGAATAAAACACCAAAGAAAAATCGCATCTGTGAATGAACTTTATACGCTTTTCATAAACTTTTTTCCACGTCCTCGAAACATGCTTCCTGAATTTACCTAAATAACAAGTCCGTTTCCATGAAAGTAATTGACGCATGCACTCGCATTGTAATAAATATGGTCTTAATTTAACCACGAGAATAAAGGAGAGCGTCATTTTCACGAAAAGCGGAATGATTGAAGCCATAAGCAAAACCGGGCGCACATGGCACACATCCATATTTAGGAGAAAAAATCACAATACTATAATCACAAGATCCTAACATCATCATCACATTTTCATATTAGGAGTTTCAACTTCAACTATGAATGAAGTGCGTATGATGCACAGTACGGTAGTTGCAAAACGTACTACTCGAATCACATTATTATAGAGTGTACAGTGCAGCATATGCAACAGCCTGTATTGTAGTCAATCAGTTCCTCCAAAAAAGTATTTTACTTGTTTATGTCATCGGACGACAAAGAGATGAAAATGAAAGATTTTCACTTTTTTGGTCAAGATGATATATGACCCCGAAATGGAATTCGTTCGGTTGTTGTTCCCAAAGGAAAAAATGTAGGTGCTCAAAATGCATATATTCCCAGAACAAAGAGAGCTTTTATTGTCATTTCTGGTCGTATATCGCACATATCGCACATATCGTTATCATGCATATCACTACTACCATTTATCTCAACTCTCTACCTCTTTGACTTCTGCCTCGGCATGGGGCCACCGAGAAAAACAGAAATCACTTAGGGGAGATTAGTTGTATGGTTTTTCTACCGTAATGGTGGAGACGTTTTCCCTTTATATGGACAATATTTGTGGTAGTTAAAAAGCCTCGGAAAAAAGGTGTTATGTTTTGGTGTAGCATTTTCCATCGATCTTGACTCCACGCAGGTAAGGACTACTACAAGCAACTTGAGAGGGTGAATGGCTGCCGTTAGCTGTTGTGGTTTTGAGAAGGAGCAACAGCACCCTGACCGCCCATATATTTCTCTCTTCCTTAAACAAATGTGATGGAAGGAAAAACCTTTTTTATATTATTCTCTTTTGGTGTCCATGCATATGTGATTGTGATAATGGCCCTTTTCTTCTCCATCGTTTTGTGTGTTTACGCAAGTTTACCGAGGCTCTTGCTTTTTATCCATTTCTTTGCGTTTGTGTTCTCTCTCTCTCTCTCTCTCTCTCTCTCTCTCTCTGTTTTGATGTTACTTCACAAAAGCCCTGTCAACATTATTCATGATGGAGAAGTTGAGGGACGGGGGAGCATGCAAAGTGAATGTGACCGTCGTAATAATAGTGCGTACGAAATGCACATTTTTGAAAAGTTGGAAAACAAAGTTCCAGAAAATGCAGCATGATAATCTAACCTTAAAGAAGAGTAAACTTGTCAGAAATGAAGAAATGAAGGAACAAGGTGGATTTTTACTTCTAAGGTTCTGCTGTAAACTTGACTTCAGTGACCTCTATTCTGGAGTAGTTGTGAGCGTATTTAAGGCTACCATGTTGTTTCTGAGACTGATGCTGAAATGGTCCTTCCTTTATTGCTATCAAGAACGCTGTGAGCTGTGTTAGATTTGCATCCATAAACTTATCGGAGAAATATTTTTAAACCTTAATATATTTATAAATTAGTAGTAAAAGATTGTCTTTGGTTATGATTGCACTACGTTACGTACCCTTGACTCTAGACAGTGTGTGTAAAGTAATCTCCATCAAAGTATAGTGTCCTGAATTTAGCAGAGAAACAAATATCATTATGCGAGTGTACAACACATATACTCAAATACAAGATATATCATATCCATATTCCTCTCGTTTGTTTGTCCTACAAGTACCAGAAGAGACAGTCGGCACCTTTACCTTCTCCGAACAAATTAAGTTTGAGGCTGTCACGGATGTCAAAAATCTTTGTCAACAAATATCAATTCCTGCCAAAACATGTCTTGTACTTGCGATTAGATACGAAATGGATACACCTCTCTACATCACAGAGGTTTGCATGCATGGCAAATCGTGGGTAGGTTTTTATCAGTTGGATCCATGGTCCTCTCATCATCCTCAACTACGAGTATGCATGTCTAATTTTACAAGGAAACTACGTGTCAGACTTGATCGTAAACAAAATCATTTGGAGAAGGATGAAAACTAGAAAACCAATCGAAGCCCAAGGTTTCGGTAATGATATTTTGCAAGCAACCCGGTGGTAGACAAAGCAGCCACCTAGACCAGAATTTGTACAGAGAGAAGCAGTCGTCTCGTGTGAATGTGCGATTGTATCGTTCTTATCTGGAGAAAAGGCATGCAAAGTGCAGACAAACAAACTTATTTTCGTGAGGGCGGAGTGACTTCTTTTCTTACATTGTTATTACCAACTTTGTTGTCATTTCCTGTCAGATCCCGTCAACTTCTGCGTAATGATGTCATGCTCGTGTTCCTTCTCCGTTCGAATTTTCTCTTCAGTCTTGTTTTCCTTTTTACCAAAAAATGGCAATTTAAAGAAGAAAAGGAGAATGATTGGGAGAGAGAGTATGTGAGGTGAGGTTACAAGGATAAAGAACCGGATGACTATTTTTCCTTCGAAAATTTCTTTGAACTTTTGTGCCTTTACACTTGAATTGGGTAATCAGCCGAGCAAGACAGTCAAAATAACTAAATGCCGAATTAGTAGAGTTTTTATTGAAAATATCCCAACATTCCCCACAACTATTTTTTTGCATATTTGATTGCAATCATATATTCAAATAGTTGCCAAACTAATTACATAGTAAATTCTTCAAAATGAGTAAATTTCAACGAAATAAAAGTCAAACCGGCAGGCGTAATGATGAGTTATGAGGGAGAGAAACATGAGTAAAAGGGATGTTATATGCTCGTTGTTACTTTAGGTGAATATAATCAGAGAGAAGAGGAAAATTTGTGATAGTAGCAAACTAGCAAACCGTTTTGATTGGGCCAATTTAGATGTGTCTTGAGACTGAGAGGAAAACAATGCCTGAATCTCGTAGTACTTTTCCTCACACAAGTTACTCAACGAAGTATGCGAAGTAAGTATAGAAAAGAATTGAGTATTTTAGACCATTACACACTTCGTGAGTTACTTTCTTCCATCAAAATATATCCGCGTGTGTATCTCAAGGCACTTGCTTTGATAGAGAACATCGTGCTCACATTGTCAAAAGCAAATCAGCTAATTAAGAGCCTCTGTAGGAACCACTATACAAATTAGATGAAAAGTAGATATGCTTTTGCTGAGCCTCATATAAAAATCATTTATTGTGGATTACTTATAAGAAACTAAACAAGATTAGAACATATTTCTACGTGGTGGTAGTCAAGCTCATATCACATTGCTCACCCAATCTCCACTTCCACCCTTTTCCCTTCTCCAAGCCTCGCAAAACAAAGGTATTCATCTAATTAAGGCACATCAACATCAGCCGAAAGTAGCGTTGTGTGCGAACATTTTGAAAAGAGAAGCATCATGCATGGCCGACATTGTTATTAGAGAAGAAGATTTCCGTCCAATCACTCATTTTTCTCTGTAAAAGCAATATTTTAGAGCATTTCAGACTAATTTGCTAGTCTTATTTACTTCGATATGTGGTGTGACTCAAATAAGCTTATGGTTTCCCTTCTCTGCTTCTGGCTTTTTTCCTTCCCTTTTTACCTTGTACATTATCGTCTTTGATCAGCAAAATGCCGAAAATTTTAGTAAAAAATTGTAAAGGGTATATATACAAGCTCCTTTGGTAAGCATCATAAGGTTTTTTTACGATTGCTGAGGAAAAACTATATAACATATGCTTCGGCAGGTCTTTGGCTTCTTTTTTGGCACCCGTCCTCCGGTAATTTTCTTCCCTTGAATCACAATCACAAAATTACTTGGCTCTGCTCGCCCCCATGTACGCTCGTAAGTACTAAAGAAATCAAGTGAAGCATTATTACGAAACTAATAACTAATGCGCAGCGGAAATTTCAGTTAACCTTAATATCACCCATGGAAAGTAAAGTAAAATATGTTTGCCTAGACCTGACATACAGCAGCACTTACAAATTGTAGACTCGCCCATTCGTCAGCGCTGTTTGTTCTGTATTCTGTACTATACCATCCCGCAAAAAACACAAAAGGGCACTTTCTAGCTTTTCGTAATAAGGGATCATCATGATATGACGTATGTCGTGAGTCTCGGATCCCCATTCATCAAGTACAGGGTTTTACGGTCTATGATGGACAGTTACATCCGGTAGCACACATCTAAGAAAACTCCTCATGTCTGTTGAGTAACAGTCAAAGGCCAGGTTAGAGGCTAGCGAGAGGAAGTTGCTGATTCTCGTAATAAACACAAAGGATACTTACAAATTGGCGTTGGGTTCAGCTTGCTCCTCTTCCAACTTCGTGATTACAAGTCACATTTCAGGTAAACATAGACTTGGAAAGTCTATCATCATCACATCATCCAATCAATGTCTACTGTGTCTATCGCAAATTATAGAAAATGGGCGAAATTCCGTGAAGCTATTATTGCCTGATGCCTGTAACCTGCGTGGCAGAACGATATATATGCACTCCATACGTATACGACTTTCATCCGTCTCCGTAAAAAAGGAAGTTGAAAATGCTGAAATAACCATTGGTCAAATATTTACGCTGGTTCAACATGATTGACTTACTATTTACGGATTGGATGTCAGCAGCTTTTTTTCCTCTGTCATTTTACATTTCTGTGATTAATTTTCATGACATCTTTTCCATTCATTGATCAAAAGACCACAAAAAATAAAATTTAAATTCGAAATAGCTCTGACCTACCTGAATAGCCCGAATTACTAGGATGCAAAACATAATACTTTTCATTAGCTTACATTTTTTGATTACTTCAATGAAGCCCGAATAGTAGTGATCAGTGTCTCTATTCTCCTCCCTTCAAAATTAAGCCCCTTCATTAAAATAGTGCCACAACAGGCTTTCTACCAATGAGCCTGAGAGCGGTTTTTGTGGAAAGCGATGAATAAATGCGACATGGGAATATGGGAAATGTAGGATGGGAGGATGGGACTGGGCAGACTAGGACACTAGGAGACTCTTAATTTGCCTTAATTTGCCTGCGCTTATAGGACCATATATCGTCATCACCATTTCATCTCGCACACTGTTCAATGAGTTTAACTATCCACTCTCATCAGACTGTTGCAATTAGTGCAGTGGCACAGTGATAATTTTTTTACAGACGAGAGACGACAACAATTCAATCGTACAATACACAATGCAATGTGATGGCACAGAAGCAGTATCTAATATCGCACAGAAGAAAACAGAGTGATAATGATTCTCTTGTTGATGAGGCAATTATCCTTCATGATGATGATGACTCTCAGTTTGTTGATGAAGCTCATATAAAAATTCCGTCCTGTTTATTGTGTTAGTTCACGCATTCCTCCGATGTAGTTGATGATGATCATCATCACCAAATCACTTGCAATATTGTGCATGAGTACTTGGCTTGTGTACATATTGCACTTTTGTGAATTTGTGAACTTTTTTTGCTTGCTTCCTTCATTTCACTCTTGCATTTTTTGTCAAGCAAATTAATCGTGAGTGTATTCACATTTCCACGTAGCTTTCAAGCTTTCATCATTTTCAGCAAGCATTCTTTCAACAAAATCCTTTTTTGCCTTATGCGAAGCGATCAATTGTAATAAAGTCAATTAGGAGAAACTGGCTTAACACAGCCATCATCATTGTTTGTGCAAAAAATGGAGGTGCAAGCAAGCAGTGAAACAATTTCGAGATGTGCAGCTGCAGATGAAGCCCACTTAAAAGTTAATGAAAATGAACCGACATCATCACAATAGTATTTTCCCTTCATTTCATCCATCCACCATCACCATCCCCTCTTCACGAAGCAGCTTGATGCGACGTCTAGTAATCAGCGACGAGACTAATCTACATTCATCCATGTGGTCATCTATCTATTCAGAATAATCAGAAGAAGAAAGACTTGAAGTTGAAGCAATCATGTCGTCCATATTTGATATCATGAGCATAGTCATTATTATACTTACTATGAAAAGATAGTGAACGGGCAATAGTTGTAGGATGCAGTTGCATCGTATATATTTTCGTCATGGATACATATTTGAAAATGTTGTTTGTTATGTTTTCTCTAAAATGTCAGTTTTATGCCTGGTGCAAGGCAGTTTGTCATTCATTCGGCCATTGTGTGTGTGATTCGTCAGTCCAATCAAGTCGATTTCAAATTGTTATCGTAAATGCACTTCACAGGGGAAGTTATGTTAATTGTTGGAATAAATAGTTAAAACGTTAATGCACATAATTGGTGAAAGTAGTCATTTGGGGCTAAGGTTTCATGCAATTAGTTAACGTAAAGTTAAAGAGCTATCGAAGAAGAATACACACGTACAGATAGTACTTTTTAAAAGTAAACTATTTACATTCAACGAAGAATTTCTGGTTGCAGAAAGAAAACAAGGTTTAGGAATGTAATTAATGAGCTAATTGTTGCTCCTCTAACTAGTAATTATCATTAACTACGATCCATCGTAAATTCTTGCCATCTCAATTAAAAATTCAAAGAAGGATCATCTCATCGTCCGGAGAATGTTTGTGCTATTTATAATTACTACATTTGTAACGAACGAGTAAAAAGGATATTGTATATTTTTGTGACTACAAACGTCATATAAAGTCACTCGTTTCTCCTTTTAATCAAGGATGATGATACAGTTTACAGCAATATGTAACGGCACATATATTCCCTTCCCAAACATAACGCTGTATGGCTTATCATAATTTTCCTTCGCGAAGAAGGGATGTCTGAATTTGAGAAACATAATTGGCTACTCTTCGCTGCAAATTACTGGCGATATGCAATTGGCGATGTAGCAAGTTTCCATCGATAGGCTTCCTTCTTGACGCTCTGGGCAAATCAACGCTCCGCGTAGGAACAGAAGCTTCAACAAACAATTTAGCTGCTAATTTGCACATCCCTTTTTCTCTCCTACTCAAACTTTTTTTTATTCAACAGAAACTTTTATGACCTGATTGCAAATAACTAAAGGAAAAACGGTGGTTAGCAAGTGTAGTTGTTTAGTTGGAAAGAGAAGACTACACAATTCAAGTTTTTTCCCCTAAACAATTTTATTCAACTATTTAATCAAGAAGAAGAGGGGCAGAGCATATATGAAAAAAAGTTCTTAATAAGATCTTTTGCTACTTTGAAACATGTTGCATGATATGACGAGGCAGTCACCAAAAATGCACAGAAGCTGATAGGATGGAGATAGCAATCATAGCGTCATTATCATCTTGAGGATTATAATTATCATCATCTTCATTATCAAATATTGATGATTATCATAACATAATCATCATTAGCAGAAAAAGAAGGCATCATTGCAAGTATATGCATGTGTATATATACACAGATGTAAAATAAATGTGCAAAAGGCATATAAATATGTATGTATCCTAATGGAAGGTCCATGTTATTAAATGCACCTACGCTTCGCTAGCTCCTTTGCTTCTTGCATGCAGGTAGGAGGTAATCAACGGTTTATTCCAAATATGAATATATTATTACATTCATCAACTCATTAAGTTATAGAAGCAAAAGAAGGGAAGGAGAGAGAGAGAGAGAGCAATGGGATTATGGGATTAACTAAGCTTGCAGGCACGCAGCAGCACACTAATTATCATGATGAGTATGTACAAAAGTACAAAGTGTACGTATACGGGCATACTTAACAACTTTAGTAAATTTTTTAGCAATGGAATAATTCTATTCCATGTCAGTGTAATTATCAACACAGGAAATTTTTAGAATTGCCCCAGGCACTCCTTGCAATTATAAGTTCATTACAAGGAAACTTGTTGATTACTGAATGTGGTACTTCATCCGAAAAGCTTAAAATCTTCATGGGGAATGGGGATGAAAGGAAAGTAACTTTTGCTGCTGCTGCTGCTGGTTTGTACTTTTTTATATACTTTTACAATTAAGCTCCTTCCATTAATTGGTTTATACTAGCGGTGAAAATAGTGGGGGGAAATGGACGCAGATGTACTAAAAATGAAAATTGTTCTATTTTTTCTTCCTTTTCTTGAAGGGCTGCTCGTTGATCTTGGTCGGGTTGATTAGTGTGGTTTTGCAACTTGCTGCTGACAACTGCAGATATAGCGGTGGATGGTTGTAGTCACCTCGAAAATGAAGCCATGTTTGTTTGTTGATAATGCCAGATGCGTCACGTATCTAACAGTGAGGACTTGCATGAGTTGCATGTATACCAAATAACAAAATGTAATAACGACCACTAATAGGGAAATTTCGACTTCGCACGCAACAGTTTTTCGCAAAAAAAAATTGCCGGGGAGGATTTTGCTCATCTTTGTCGGTATGGAGTTCGGAGGGTCGGTGATGACTGGGGATATAGGGGCTACTGACATTGCTGAATTATACTACAGGAATTCGACTCCATGAGATTCTACAATTATCTATGACTTAAAAGGCACACGGTAGACGAAAAATGATTTTCAACACTGACTTTTTCGGTGTTGGACAACAGGAAACGTCATTTGAAAATGAAAAGGGTTGACATTCCGAAAATTGCGTGCAAACCGACATGAAGCCATATTGACAGATGGAATCGAGGAGTACATGCTAGCAGCAATAGAATTGTCTCCTATTTACTTGACATACCATGTCGTCCTCAACACGAGTAAAAGACCTAAGTAGCATGTTGTCATAATATATTTGTCAAGTCTCATATTTTATTTATCGCTGTTCTCCACTTATATTTTTGAATATAAAGTTTTAATCATAAATATATCAGCCGTGGCATGTGCCTCCACAACAGTGATAAGCTGAAGGGAAATTAATAAAAGTAAAAATTGTTATTAGAAATGGGGCAAGAAGAGATAACTTGTTAAAATGTTAAATGGACGACTTACTCGAACACTTGCAGCAACTACGGTCCAGCAATTCAAGTTCACTCGGGTTATCATCAAACAAAAATCTTTCTTCTTCGGTAATCTCCCGTTTTACTGGGTTTAATAAAGGCTGTATAAATTCCACACGGTCCTCCTTCACTTCTAGAATCGCTTTCAGATCACGAGGAACAGAACCAGAGATGACTTCGCCCTGGGAAAGATATTTATAATAAATACGACCGAATCTAAATGTAAAAAGAAGGAATTTTGAAGGATGTGAAGGAATCTAATTACTAATTACCATCTGCAGATATAGTATTGCAGTTCCAATCATCGCGACGAGGAAAGCATTTGATCCCATTGCTTAAAGGCAACTTTTCTTGGACTCCTAATATGTATCCCACGCACGTCTCCCTCCTTTAAGAGAAAATAGAGTTTTCCAGTTGGATAACAGCAGAAGTCTTTGTCTTGCCAATCCCGATAATACTAAATAAAATAGTCTTATATTTATCTTTCACTGAAATCCAGTTGTCCGTCAGCTCAGCCAGGCAGTTCCTAGTTCCGTAGTAATAATATACTGTTGTTTAGTATGAATTAATATGCAAACCTACAAAATGTAACATGTCAAGTAGAAACACAGTTTCATTCAATACAATGACACTTTCATTAACAGTGGAACTGAGTAGTTAAAAAATGGACAATGAACATTGCATCAATTATTCCCACTAATACAATGAAAAGCCAAATAGCCTTGCTCAATCAATGCAATTTGAAGGTTAATTTCGTCTTACGAGAAAAGGACAAGCTTAGGCTAATGTACAATGCAAATCTTCAAAGAAATTTGTAACAACAACCAATTTGAACTGATTGCGAAGAGTACATACTAAACTGAACGGTCTGAAGTATTTTATTTCAAACATTTTCTCCGAACAATTTGATAACTCGCCGCAGATGGTGTGAAAAACATTTGAGAGAAAATTACATCATCCAATAGCAGTTACCTATTGACATTTCTGCAGTTAATAGTTAATTGATCATTGAATGTACAAGTGTAAAAGAAACTTATAATTATGATGTTAGGCTTATAGAACTATTTTATTTTACTTCCAACTCGAAGTGTCCCCATCCCAAAAGTCAATCAAGTATCCATTTAAACTTCTCATGCGCGTAGCAAATGCCTTTATGATTATGAAAACTGAAACGAGTCGGCCAAAAGCACGGCTACGCATCTCTTGTCCAATAGTACCTATGAAGCACTCTTTGGTGAGTTCTTGGTACTTGTTTGGGATCTCTTGGTTCAGTTCGATGAACGAAGCTAGTAAAAGCATACGAACTGAGGTGACGCCTGTATGCGCTTCACTACAAACAAAGTATTCACGACTGCAATGCATTGTAAAACGGATTGCTCACTTGTCAGTTAATGCTTTTTGACTTCGATTGAACTTGCATTAGATTGCAGTGATGACAATGAACATCTTAAAGCTTAAAAAATGACAAATGATGCAAATGTATTCTTGCGTAATACTTTATTTATGTTGTTGGTTACTGAAAACAGGGGTGTGAAAAGTAGTACCAAAATCTCCTCGTCTAAATCAAAGTGTATTAAAATACAAACTCAAGAAATTCTTAAAATATTTTAAATTTAAACTAATGTTTATTAAGCGTACATAGTTGCATACACGAATCGTAGAATCAGACAAACAATTTACAAGGTCAACAAAAACAAACACTAAACGTGTACATAGTAAATATTAACTACTGTAAATTCATTTTAGCGACAAGTTAACTACGATTTAGTATAAATTCCTAGGTGTATTTCTATTCCTAAATTCTACGTTTCGAAAAAATGACTAGTTCCTAATTCATATATGTAATGAGTACATTTTAATCTTACTTGCTTAATGCATATAAAAATTATTCCTTACAAAACTTGTCAAATATATCAAGTATAGGTAGCACACCGAGTAAATTCATATCGTAATGCTTCCCGTAAACAGAATATTTCGCATTAAAAGTCACCACCGATGTCGACCAGCGCCTTCGGACGTTCTCCTCCGGCATGAGACGGTGCCTTGATCCGAATAACAACACAAGCTAGAATGGCAATTACAGTGAGGATGGCCGCTATAACCAGGCAAACCTTGAACTGCGTCCCAAAATAATCCGTGTCGTCTGAAAAATGAAGTCAAAAGTGGTCATTGTATTAGCCTAGGTGAATATTATACATACCGACATGATGGAACTTAAATATAATTGCAATAGTTATATCTTAATACTTGAAATATGTTAATTTTATTAAAAATTATAAAATTCCTATTACATACTTGAAGACTTGTTGCCTTCCCCATTGCGCGAGACATTTGTTCCGTTGACGGATAAAGTTGCGTTCACAGTTTCAGTCTTATTGTTGAGTTGTTCCAGATCTGTAACAAACGAACAATACACGCATACAACATTATATACAATGCAGTCAATCCATTTCATACCTACTATTAGCCATCCGCTATATGAATTTTACAGAATATTCTGATGATTAATATGGCAATAATTTAAACTTTAAATTGATTTACCATGACTAGCCAATGAAAATGCAAGAAGCTGGATTACCACCACCCCAAAAGCGAGCACCATTGCAGAGAGTTTCCTGTCCATAATCATTGCCATGTTGACTTTTTCGATTGTCCAGTACAGCTGCTGATGGTGTTTTCAAATTGTTGTTAACACGTGGCAGGGAGGACCTCAAAACTAAACTCTAATACTATAATAAACACATGACGAAGAAAGAGTTAGGAGAAAGCTCATATATTGTATGTCACATATAACTGACATATGACATGACACACGCATTAAATTACGTCATTTGACTAAAATTAAACGGTTTGGTTAGAAGCTAAAGTTGAAAAACCAGTATCAAACTTTCAATGAAATGACAATCCAACCCCCAATCACCAATATCCTTAAAACTGTTATAACTTTAGTACTTAATACTTTTACGATGTCACGATTGTCAATTTTAATAAAAACAGTAGAGAATTGAATACACTTTTGAATACTTACCAGTACAAGTACATGGATTAAAGGCACTTCATTTACCCGTGTGAACACTTTTGAATGTGTGCCAAAACAGAAAGGTAATACACAATTTGAATGGATAAGATTTGTGAGTTGTGTATGCAAACTGTGATTAAAAATCTGGTGCAAAGATAGGCCCAGGTTCCTTTTAGATGAAATGTGTTGTGGCGTGTAACTAAAATACATAACTATTCCTCACCTTCGCCAATTTACTAGATAACTTTTAACCAATTTGAAGTGTCACCTGTTCGGATATCGCTGCCGAGTGAGTGTACGTAAGTAACACGTTTTTGCTTTTCCATACAGAGACTCTTTCGTGTTTTGTGTTAGTCACACAATCCCAATGCACTTTCTCCATTCTCCATCTCCATGCACCTAAAACATACGCATTTCTGACTCTACTACGTGCATGCATAGCGAAGCAACTTGTTAGTGAAAGCACGTGAAAGCAATGTCAGACGTGGTGCACGGAACAGTACAACTTTCGTATTATTCTTACTCCCCAAACGAACTGACAAAATCGATACTTTTGGAGTTGGAGGTACTTTGGAGTTTTGGAGAGTGGAGTTAGTTGAGGAGAAGGCGAGAAAATGCATAGACATTTGCTATTCGCTTGATTTGTACCAACGCTTGTATTTCTGTCTGGCAATTTGTTATCCTCCAACCTCTATTGTCAGTAAATTGCGTTATTACATAAAATGTCTTCCGTTGGACACTTCGTGATTTCATAGAATGGTATGATACAGGCATCTAATTCCATATTCAAAAGAACAATTATTGCCATTGGAGGAAGGAAGCATGTATTCCCTTAAGTATGCATCAGCGGATTTACCGAAATGTAGGTAATTCGTGATTAATTATATTAATATGCCAGCACCTACCGTACAAAAATCCACGAACACATGCTGTTTATGCTTCTAATACTAGCTATTACAATACAATACTTTGTATGCACATATAAATTACACGTCTGTCTTCTGGATCTGCACAAAATGTGTGTGGAGTAGAGATCCTTTGTTGTACTTATGTCTTTTTTGCTAATAGTGCTTCTTAATTAAAACGAAAATATGGTGTACCGTGCCGAAACTAACAAACTTTTCCGTAATTAATTATGCTGCTTGTTGCGTTGCTTGCCGAAGCCGATTGTTTCACCCAGATGCATGCTATGCTCGCAGGTTTCATACCAAGCATTAATTTCAAATCTACCTGGAAATTGTACTTCTGGACCACTGCATAAATTTAGGTCAGCGGATCAAATCTTAATAAAAACTGCAGTGATTTCTGTCTCAATGCCAGAATACAGGGCAATGATAATAATAACTATTTGTAGAAACATACATGTACAATTTGACAGTACATTTGATGAGAAATAATTCCCTTACCTTCAATGTGGTGCTCGCTGTGTGGCTATGTCTGAATTGTGAAAAGTGAAACTATAATTTTTGTGTATAGCTTAAATAGCTTATGGTCAATATTAAATTAGTTACAATTAGTTAGGTGGACTAGTTAGTTACGATTTAAATTTTTGTCTTTACGTGAATTATGAATTATGACCAGCTTTTGATTTGCAATTCCAGGATTTTAATGTTCAGTAAAATAATAAGACTAGAAAGGCAAGAAATGGGAATGGGGACTATGATGAGCCTGGTTGCGCAGAAAACTATGAACGAATTTTTCTGCTATTACGAGGCTAGACCGTACTAAATCATATACAAATTTTAGTTCCGAAATGCTCTTCTTGTCAAGAAAGGAATCTTTTAAGGGGCATATCGGATTTTATCTTCCTTCTTGCATAAATTAGCATTTTAGTAAGTTTGAGGCATTGCATACTTTCTACCATGTTCCTTCAAATCTTATCGTCCAGGTCGAAATTAGGTACATGGTTGGCTTCATTGGATTATTCCCTTCAATATTCCTAGTCTAAAGATGTGCACTGCTTTTTATGTGCAATTACATATGCATGCATGTTTAACGATTCAATCTATTTTTAAGCATTGATATAGTCTGCTTGTTTGGAAGTTTGGAAATTTTGTATGCATATAAGTTGGACGGAAATATTTATGGAAAATGAGTTAATGAATTTGCATCTTTTTGGAGTATCCAAAACTATTTAGTCAGATTGAAGCAAAACAAATTGCCTTTGGAGTATTTTTATTTGTAGCATGTAACTCGTGATGGTCACAGTGTACTCAATTCAAAATCGAGAAAATTAAATCGTTCATGTATTTTACATTACTCGAGGATTATCATTCTCATTATTTACACACTAGGTTTAAATATTTAATCATTTCTGTAAGGTATATATCACTATTTTAGCACACATAATACTTTCGGAATATCGGAATCAAACAGGATTGTCACCATGCTCATTGAAGACATCTTAAATTTTCGTCATTCGTAGCGGATGCATACATAAAAAATCATTGTACAAAGTTATCAATGTCAAGTAGATAAATGTAAACCTACATAATATATCTGCAGGGAATATTGTTTTCTCATTTGACTATTCCTTAAGTATATATACATGTATAAGTAGATATATTAGTAAAATTGTATAGTGATTGACCTAATAAGCTGCATAAGTTTTTAATGTGAATTTTCCAATTGCCGGCTTTTCCAAATCCTAAGCCAGAAAGAAGATTCGTTACACACACTTCAGCTTCTATACGTAGTTTAACAGCTACCGTATGAAACTATGATTGATTGCCCTACACTGGAGTTTGTTGCAATAGTAGGGATCAAAAGGATGTTCTACTTTAGTTCTAAAATCATATCTATCTTACTTAAGTTTAAGTTTATTTCAAACTACGGCGAATATATGTATTTAGATTCATGCACTAACCAGATAACGATTAATGACAAAGTGTCTATTCATAAAACTACTTAATTATCACGTAATTTAGCACTTGAAAGTAAATATAGATTACTGTGATACATCATACTACAACTGCTTACTACTTTATAATAGTAGCTGTTATTAGTGATAACTTGAACGAAATCTGGCACACACATAATATACAAAACTCTCCCATGAAATATACAATATGTACAATTAACTCACTATATAGTCTTCTTGCAGTAGCATGCATCTACTCGCAATTTGAAATATATATAACGTAGATACGATAAATATCGACCTTCTAAAAGTAGTAGCTTAACCTTCTTCAAATCCCATAGCTGGATTCTGAATCGCAAACGCTCATAAATTTTGAAAAAAAGGAAAACATTTTCCTGGATACAATATACAATTCACTGTATGTTTCAGGTTTTAACTATCACGGACATAAAGGTTGTGAACTTTCGACTTTCATGTACCGTTTACCACGCACACCTCACACACACACGGGGAATTCGCTATGAAGTATGCCAAACTGTGGTTTACTTCGGGCGAAGAATATATGACAGATGAGAATAGTGCAGTAATTATTAATTGTCAAGTCAAAATAAGGGTTCGTTTTATCGCACTATCCTCTTCCTCTTCGTTTTCATCATAATTATATAAACTAGAATTAGTACGATAATAACGCATGTATATCTGTATATGGCGTAGGATCTCAATCTCATCCTACGCAAAACTTTAGAGAATTTACGTAGTTGCTTTGAAGTCGCTGCTTCTTGAGTTCGGACCAAATCGTTGACATAATAGTTTATTACAATAATCTCTTTTATTTTATGAATAATGAATGTCAACGTCGTTCCTTTTTAACTTTTTATTTCGGCTGAAATCATTTCAAACAGATTAAATACAAATAATTATGATGAGGATGGATGTTTCGAATAGTGCGAATAATTTTGGTGCTTTGTTCACAATTTTGGTGTAGGCAAGAAGCAAGCAACATGATGTTTTGTTCAGTTATACTTGATGGAAAGTATAAAAGCTATTGAGATTCTGGATGCTTTGGATATATACGTTATTTGATTTGATATAAAATGAAATGATGATTTTAGTTCTCAATACGTCTAAACTTCTTATTCACGTATCCCCTTGGGTTGTGTCACCATCATCATTTGGCACAGTCTCGGGAAGATTAACATTGAGAACCATTAAATTGGAAGCATATATTGTATAGATTTCATTCACAAGACGAAACGTGTGCGTTTCCAGTGTCCACTGTCCACGCTGGTTGAGTAACCCATATTAAAGTAAAAGATATTGTAAAAATGTCGCAAAATATTTTATGTTAAGAATAATTAAATGTAAATTGACAAGGCGCAGGCATCTCTACATTTTGAGACGTGTTTTGCTGCTTCTTTGACAGAAATTGAAAGTGTGTAACAAAGAAAATAGGTTATTTTGCCTATTCAGATTTGACACAAAACTGCAATTCGTAGGCATTACATATTGTTCCGTTTAAAGATTCTTCACTTGTTCTCTCACGCTGAATATATGTACGAATGAAAGTGGATGTAGAATGTAGAATACTTGCACAAAGGAAAACAAACCGCTGGAGAAAAACGCTGCTCGCTGCTCCTCGTTCAGTTTTCTTTTGATGTCGTTAGATAGCTCCTGCTGAACTGCTTCGCTTAGCCTGTTAGAAGTTGAAATGGAAAAACAAGAAGCACAACATTGTTAGAAAATCCTATAACATCCATGAATAAGTCACTTATCATATCACACTTCATATCATGGGTATGGCTTTGATAGTTAAGTTAGTATTAGCATTGACTACTAACTAACAGAGATACTTGATGTTAAGAAAAACTACAAAAAAATACGACAAGTCTGTTTGCAGAGTTAGAAGAAATTGAAAGCTTTTCCTATCAGTCCTACTAAATTCAATCATGATGAAATTAAAGTTCCCAAAAAAGGACATAAAATCAATGGAACTTACTTAAATACGTACTTATTCAATTGAAATGAAAGCAATATATATATATTCGAGTGTACAACAGTTGGAGTACATGCATAATTTCATTCAATGGTGAACACGCTACAATGCTAAATAACTATTATCCTTTGACTGATGTGCCAAGTCTACATACAAAAATGCTGTATCATATATCATTTGTATTAAACCAGTGTATAATTATAACATTCGTTCATGCTTCTCCTGCAGCATGCAGCACGAGTAAATAGCATTTCCCCAAACTTGAGCACGTGCGAACAAGCATGAATACAATTCAAGCATTAATTTTAAAGCACTCCCAAAAGATTTTGGTACTAAGATATGAATACCCACTTTTGGTAAATAAATGAAGAAACACACATGTACTACACATAACCAAATTCGGGGAAAGAGAGAATAACGTGAATGCAACATGAGTTCAGTTAGAGCATGCTTTAAGAAATATAAGACACGAGACATTTCGGTGAGAATCAGTAAGCTCACTCACTAGCATGCTACTTACTTTTTGTGTCTATATTCTACTTTCTACATAAAAAGGAATATTTGATTCCAACTTGGAGTAGCAGTGTACTCCCACATCCATATTCAGCATCCATTTAAAGATTATCTCAGAGCAGAACTGAGCTGAATATCAATATTCTACTACTTATCCTGAGATTAGCTATATAAAGCAGTGTTTTATGGTTGTACTTGTACTTGCACAGATAGGCACACAGAGTCCAATTCCAACTTCCAACATGCTTTTAATATTTCTTCGTGTAATGTATGCATGCTCTTGGGTTCATGCTCATGTCTTTTTCCTACTTCACAGAGATCTCCGTCCTATCTACAACCCAACCAACTGCACTCGCACACCTCTCACTTTTCGTTAACGTTCACTGAGTCTTGAGCACGGAGCTTCCGAAGCGAAAACTGAGATGAAGGGCGAGTGAAAGCTGGTGAAACGTTCTCCATCCAACCCTGCTTTCATGTCTCCCTTTCACTTTCATCCGCCTTGCTTTTCACCAGATATAGACGCATGCATGAGTTTTCACTTGACTACTTTTACAACAATCTATTTGTACATCGATTTCCAGAGGCAAATAACAAATGTCAAACCCAGGCAGTATTTTGTTTGACAGTGAACATCATCAACATGATCAAGCAAGCAGGCTAAATGTAATAGGAAGGGGCAAGAAACCAGGAAAAATAATACGCTGTTTAGTTCAATAGTTTTTGTGCATGCATGTGATATATTATGTAAAATATATGAAGCATATGAAATTCCTAGCATTTAGTATTTTCTATTTAGAAAAAGCTTTTCAATCTCAATGATTGCATTCAATGCAAATATTTCATAAACAAACTTGAGGTATATAATGACGTGAATGCAAGCGAATTCGCTCACTTCAAAAACTTTCCGGCTTCTGTGTTCAAGACAAGAAGACTTAGAAGACTTCGTGTACTTCATCGCTTTTCCTGGAATGCAATGTTGAATGGGATTTATTTTACAATTTTGCAATGAATTTTTAGTCTTAACGCAATCATTCATTACGATTTTCGTTTAAAATATTTGAAACTCTGTGTTCAACCGGAAAATGTGGAAATGTAGGTGTGCTGCTAGGAAGCTTTGTTGTTTATATAAAGTTGTTAAGTATAATGTTTATTTTTAGGTGTTTCGTGATACGTAAGTATCACTTGCCTTTCTCGGGCTGGGTTGATTGGTTTGACTAACTGGTGACGGGTTACTGCTACCACTAGTGTTTGCTTGAGGATTCAGACTTAAATTCATTTGACTCGACTGCGACCTGGACTCAGGGTCTGAGGGTCTATGGTGTAGACTTTGGTGATGATGGTTGGAACCTGGATTCTTCAGACTGTAGCTCCGATGGCTCCGATTCGAGCCTGTGCTTCGGATCGACGAGTTGCTCGCTCGCCTTGACCCATCACCTTACACACGGACACGGAGAATATGATCGATTGATTACATATTTGAGAGGCTACCTTTTGGAATTTCGTTTTCATTTCATATTTTTTTGTAAAAAGAAGTCTGCCTGTTTTCTCTTGTATTATATAATATATGTAGTCACCTGGGCCTTTAGGTGGAGCAAGCAGTGAGCCGGATTGCCTCCGTGAGCTCCCTCCTAAAGAGCTTCGTTGGGAAGAATTCCTTGAAGCTGCCCTCCCGTCACCTGTCGTTTTTAATACATATTATTCCTGTTCAAAAGGTCGCCGGGTTTGGGGTTCGGCTTTGTGACGAGATGTTTGTGAAGATTTGTTGTATTCAAAGCGTAATCTTTGTTTTCTCTATACTCGTTTTGATTCCTCTTATGTAAAATGTATTTTGTCAACCTACGCAATATTTATACATTATCCAGAGGGATAGTCAGAGTAAGGCTTTCATGTCAAGGACCAAGGTATTATTTGTTAGGGTTTACTGTTGTGAAGATGAGTGTGCTTGGAGGAGAGTCAGGTTTAGCAAAACGAAAACTAGAGTTCTATTTGTGTATACCAAGTCCAGGACTTGTCCAACTGTCTGGATGTCACATTTTCTAATTCATTATTTCAATCTCACAAATGGAAAGCAAGGCTAGAAAAGCTTTTTCAAAGCAGCTGTGTACTTCTGATATTTAAACTGTACAAAATCATTAATTCTTGGAAAATGAATGTGCTGATGGGGGAGTAATAGGATAAGGGGTGATCAATGACTTTGGCTATAGTTGTCGACGTACACGTCGTCATAAAAGAATAAAGCACAAAAAGCATACAGCGCGGATAGCAGCACACTGAATTATGCATGCCATTCAGCTGGAGGCTAAGCTTCTCGTTAGGGTTTCATATCCTTTTCATCAGCGTTTCCTCCAAAAATCTCCGAGTTCTCTCCTGCTGACGGAAGAATCAGAATATAATCCCGGTGATGTGAGTGAGAATCTCGTTTTTGAATCCTTTACACTTTCAGCGTAAAATGGTGGAAAACATGTATGCGAGCCAACTTCAGGTAGTCAACACCAAGATGGATTTATGAGGATTGGAGCCAGCCTATATTTCTGCTTTTATAAATTAAATATGAGGGGAAAAGAGAGAATTTCTGGAATGTTCTAAAAATATTTTTCTCTGAAATAAATCTGAAAGGAAGCTGACAACTAATAAGTTTTTGTACGATGAACGCAGAAGTTCCAGTGCGATATTTCAAATAAAATGTCCGACTTTTTACCATGGCCTTTATGAAAATGATTGGAAGTGAAAGTGTTGAGAATGAAACGAAATAGAACATAAATCATATTACAAAAAATTGTATGCTACAAATCTACGGAATATTTAAAGCGCATTGAAAAGCTGGGAAAAGGCAGTGGAACTATAAATTTTGTTGCAGTTCCGCTTGGAGGAGTCAGTCTGTACGTACATGTCCAGTCACATATGGAGTACTTTCCAGCAGCGTATTGTGTTGACTCCCAACAAAAATCGTTAGTTATGGGATAAGGCGCAACAACATACATATTACACTGTCATTGCTCCGATAATATTTCAACAATTATGGAAAATGTTTGAGAAGAACTTTTTTTTACAAGAGAGTAGGTTTTGTAAGGCACGTCTTAAAGGTTGTAGTAGTTCACAACACGTCACAATATACGAACGAACACGAAGTACATAAATGATTTCAGTGAAAGTTTGACAGTGAACTTTCTCAATTACTTCTAGAATACAAAAGACACACGTGTAAATTTCACAATGTAACATTTTATTATAAAATGCTTCATGTCACATTCATCAAATCTTCACACACAAAACGTTAACTAGAGGCATACATCATAAATCCACACGAGAAGTAGACGTATAGCTTTTTGCAAAAAAAAACGAACTTTATTTATTACCTTGATCAATTGAAAGAGTAACTGGTGGCGGGGCAAGATGAGCATTTCCATAGGTCCTAGTTCTCCCATGTCCGAATCTAGCTCTGGCAAAAATTTGCAAGACCAGACAGATGAGCAGGCACAGTAATGTCATTCCTGCTCCTATGAGTATCAGTGTGGTGAGATCATTGTTGAGCAGCGGCGTCTCTACTCAATGAGAAGGCGGAGGAGGAGAGAAATTTAAAACAAATTAGAGCAATACTCTTCTTTTGTGTTATATTAATTAGATAATTATTATAGGTAGACTATAATACGAGTACCTGGAACACATCGGACCATTCCCACGCTCTTGTCAAGTAATTCATGGTAATTTGCCTTGCACACGCAGGTGGCTTTGTTTCCTTTTTGAATACAATCTGAGTTTACATCTCCTTTAAGGCACGCCTCATCAGCGTAGCATTCACCGCCCAGTTTGACCGCTGTTTGGGGAGAGATTAATAAATAAAGAGTCATTCAACCGGGTCTTTACTCCAAATTAAATTGCTTCGGGCCATTTGAACAATGGGAACTAACTAATAATGCCTAATAATGCCCACGCCAGAGTTCAGAAGAAACTTTTTATGACATGATTTTTTGTGAGTGGTGAGAGACAGTATGAGTCTTTGTGTATGTCTCAAGTCTCAGAGACCTGTTACGGGAATGGAAAACGACGAGGAAGTGCTCGAGACATTGTACATGCATAAGATGGCTGGACCTGGAAATAACTTTCTTCACACCCACACCCACAGAACAGAAACCCACCCACAACGACGGGTTTTATTGTTTCAAAGTGAAAAAGGGGAATGTTTAGAATATTGTTGAAGTAGCAATATCGTAAATGCATGACCATACATGTGCAATATCCCATGAGCACGACACCATCATCAATAAAAATAAAAAGTCAGCAAAGTTGGGAAAGTTGAAAGAAGTGTTTTAGTGACGTGAAAACGACATGTAGTTGACCACTCATATCCCGATCCGGTAGCTAACTTTGCAAATTTCCTTTTGATGATTTTCATTTGACATTATTTTCGGAGGAACTGAACCGTAGGAAGTGTATATTTGACCTGGTAATTATAGAAATTTTTATAAGATGGATTGGTCTGGTTTATAAGAATGATGAGGTACCATGAAGCTGCGTCCGGTTCGTGTCGTTTGAGCAATGAGAAACATTAATATCACTGCGGTATCAGCACATACTTAGGTTGTCGTTGTAAGCACATATACGCGAAGTCGCTACAATAGGCCTAGAAATATTTGTATTGCCTTCGTTAGTTCATTCACTACTGAACAGAATATGGGAAATCGAAGCAAAATAGGTGCGATAATATTTTTCTGGATGATTTAGGTGCATTTTAGGATCTTGGTAGTTTACATGTACCAAATACACGTTACAAAACGACAAAGATTTTTCAAATACGAACTGTGCGTAATGAAGTCATCGCATTATTAACAAAGTAACATGTTTAGATTTCTAAAAAATAAGTCACGTCTCTGTGGAGCAGTCGGTTTGTCATCACGTCGAAATTTGTGACCAGCAAATTTGGTATGTAACCGAAACCACATTATGCCTTCTCCTGTATGTAGTTCTGAGAGAAACGTTACGCTTACCACTGGTGAGCTTCAGCCCGTGACTAATTTAGTGACCTCCGGCCGTGATGTCGAGTGAATAACGAAAATTACTTTGATCCATTTTTAGATCAGACTATCATCTAAAATTGTATTTGGAATTTCACAAAAAAGTTAAAATATTCTTATTCTAAATATTCTGGTCTGGTAAAAAAGTGGATTTCATTTCATGAGACTCCGAGACTCCGAATATCATGTATATCTCCAGCTCCCTCATCATATACGTCTCCAATATATTCCTCCTACGGTTTCTCCCAAGCAGGCTATATTCACCGAAGCTGATTCTCAGACGTGACTGGAAAGTGAATCCTAGATTTATCTACCCATTTGCTATTCATCGCCGGAAAGACATTTGGATTTCTTAATAACCCTTTTACGGAATTTGTGTACACGAAAGTACTTTACTTTACATTTAACAGTAGACAAAAGTATGTTAAACATTACATGTCTGGCTGAATTGAATATAATTAAATTCCAGATCAATAAAATATTATTATTATTTTTTTATTTGTTGAAGAAACCATATATTATACTAGAATTCGAATTTTACAAAAAAAACTAACGTTAACTGAGATTGGAGATGCTATCTTTAGGAAATCACATCCTCATCCTCTTATATCTACTTTATCAGCCAATCCTACAACCCCCTCGACTCATTCCAGTTTTCTCCTTATTTTCCAGGATTATGAAATATTTTTGAGTGCTGCTCACAAATGAATATATTGACGGAAGGAACCTTACGGTTGAAAGAATCCAGTGTATTCTCTGCGCTCCCCCAATATCTGTTCCCTATGTCCTCGCATCGTCTCAACTGAATGAGTTTTTACAGCTTTCTTCCATTTGTATTAGTACTCGCGAAGCAATATCAACTTTCTCCTCGTAGAGGATAATCCTTTCTTCAAACTTTATGGGAAAAGAAATTATTTTGGTTTGTCTCCCCGGACGCGAAAAAGTCTAGCAAAAATTCTTGGAATTGAAGGCTGCTGAGTGAGTGTGGATACTTTTTTCAAGGATTCGTATTACATTTTCTTCTCTATCACAGTCTCTGCAGGGGGTTCCAAGGCACCGAAGCGAAGAGAGAGGAGACTTTTTGTATCTGTTTGTGGTCCTCGTCCTCTGAAATGTGCACAGTCCACTGGGACGTACAAGAGAAGGGCTCTGTCTGCGCTGGCAAATTACTGGTTTGATAAGAAGGAAATCAATAAAGTTAAGCTTCACTATCCGATTACGCCGTACACCAACCATACCATCTTCCGATAAGAATGTTTCACTCAGAAGCTTTCTTCCTACGTCACCATATGTATAGGCTGTGGTGTGGTGTAGTATTGACTTCAGTTAGTCAACAGTATTATTTTCCTTGGAAAAAATCACCGCCTTTAGAGATCCGCTTCCTTTAAGTATAAAAGTAAGTATATGGTCTCATTTGGCTTTACGCATGCTTTAGGGAGACGTTCTTGGAGAAAATGCGATGTGGGTGAAGTATGGCAAAGAAGGAGCAGAAGACTCAAAGAAAATCCATTATCAAAATCAAATACCATTGAATATCAACAATCAAGCAAAAATAATACATATTTTCTTCAAATATTCTTTTGTTCTGCATTTAATTCGGAGGGATATTGTCATATTTGAGCAGGAGACGAACATGAAAATAAAATACTTGACATGGGCGTTGTGTACTCTTTCATCGTTGCTAACATTTTTGTGGATTTTTAAAGAAATGCTTATTGGATTTTTGAGCACAAAACTTCCTGGAAATATTCACGAATAAGGCAAAGTAAAACGGAGATTGGCATAGTTTAGTTTAGAAGACATGAAGGCAATAACTTTTTTCATGGAAAACGGGAGTATTGATAAAATGTAAGTCGCACACAATAATGTAGCACGGAATATGTGAATCCTTTATCATTTCTCAGAAAATATGAAGATAAAAATGTACATGTACATAATATCTCACAAATGCCATGTGAGAGCTATTCTTACACCCTTTTATTCATGTTGCCAACATTAGTTGACTTCTGCTACCTGAGACTACAATAATCCCATGTTTATACCGGTGACGATGACCGATGACAATATGACAAAAGATTATTAATACTCGCAGTGAAGCTCAAAGATATAAAGGTGGAATTAAAGGTTGAAGAACTTGGATACTTAAAACTTGTAAAATTCACTTCATGTGATGATGAGTGAACGAATTTGCAATTGAACTACAGATTCTGGCTATATGAATCCCTTAAAAGGCATGCGTCATCACGGCCTAAAAAGTGAACAATGCATGAATTCCCACGTTTGCATTTATGCGTATTGAGAATTTCAATTTTGTTGATGTAAAACGGTGAGGAGAGCCCACTCGAA
This sequence comes from Heteromurus nitidus, assembly GCA_034687055.1. Taxonomy (NCBI): domain Eukaryota; kingdom Metazoa; phylum Arthropoda; class Collembola; order Entomobryomorpha; family Entomobryidae; genus Heteromurus; species Heteromurus nitidus. Next base: position 27,925 of record JAQFZW010000181.1, on the reverse strand, counting down.
CTGCGAGAAGCGATAAAACACAATCTATTTTTATTGCTGTAAGTGCGTCTCATGTTTATTCAATCGATTATCAGTGCAAACAGGCCAGTCACTAGAGAAAAGCTTATGCCTCTAAAAAGGATAAACAGCAACCAGTCTTACATTTTTGGCTATTCGTTTGCTTATTCACTCATGTTCTTATGTGTTTTTTCTTGTCGCAGTCATGCAATTTTGGTTCGCACACGGAGTTACTCGAGACGGAAGTTATGAGGGGAATGCCACAGCTGAGATATAAAGTGCATTACAAATGTTCAATAAGTACGTTTGTGTATGCTATATGTAATTTGTTAGTTGTAGTTTCCCCTGCAAGTCATGAAATGCGTATTTATTCCATATATTATATTTCTTAAACCCAAAAATGATGAAATTGTAATCTTCAATGCAATAACCACAGGATACGATCTGTTTGGTACTTCAAGACAAATGGCAGCAAAAAATTTCATATTTGACTTTAAAGTTCGAATTCGAGGTTTTCCATGAGCCTCGAAGGCGAAGTTGAAGTAAGGTTGTTGCTTATCGTTAGTGTAATGCGATTCTCATCGATATTAAGGACGGAGTAGATTTGATAACGTGAGAATTTTCGACTTACGTATAACTCTATTGTTGTACCGACCGACCATTTCCAAATATGAGGACAATAAAACAGATATCCAACAAAACACTTTTGTGTAACCAGTCCATATTTCCCCAGCACCTTTACTTTCAATTTCAATGACGCGAATGTCTTGTTGCGACTTGTGAGCAGTCTGTTGGATCGGCATTGAATTTTAACTGTAACGGGCAATTTTATTGCACCCATTCATCAATTACTACCATCCTCCCGAAGGCATTATGGACACATAAAATATTGGGAAAGTGGAACAACCTTAGCGTAATGGTAATTGCGAGAGTTACTTACAGCGTCTGTTTATTGTTTCTTGCTCCTGACGCGAAATTGCTACTCTGAAGATCTGATTGTGTCCGATCTAATCTATAGTCAGCAGGACTGTGTAATATCGGTAAAGCGTGTGCGTATCTTTTTAGAAGTCCATTTTCAATAACATTTCTACTCTGTCCTTCGACGATTTCCCATTGCTCGTCTTCTTATGTACGAGATTTGATGGGCCGAGACTACTGGACTGAGGAAGCGGTATAGTTTGGAGAGCGTTATTGGTAAGTGCATTTGAAAGAACTCTATGATACTTACTTTCTTTCTGGAAACTAACTTTCTATTGATCTGTAGTAAAGAAAACACCACGACAGACATAAGGAAGCATGTATTTGTAACGACATGAAATGTGATGGAGAATTCTCTAGACTACGTCTTACATGTCCTCTGACTCACACATCTGACCGAACCTGTCAAGAAACGAGTTGTTAGATCTGAAATGGAGTGCAAAGTCGTGTGACGAGATGAGCTGCCGGAATTTTGTGGGATACGCGACGGAAATAGATGATGGAATGCAGTTGGGTGAACTGGAGTGAGAAATTGTCGTCTAGATATGGTCACATAACCGGCATCTTCCTCACATCCGCATCCATATCACACATTCCACACCGACCAACTGATCACGAGCTTCAGCGTGAAGATGACCATCAAAGATGTATGTATCTATATGTTAGGTAAAGCATTAGTATATACACGTCTCTCAGAGGAACATTTTCTGCAAAAATTCATATTGGACAATCATCGTTATAGTTGTGTGCTTTTGTTTATGTGATACACATTTGCCGTCATGCACATTGAGCCTATGAATTCTGTATGATACCGTCTCAAAGACGTTCTTCTTTCTGCCTGATTCATGTCTCTAATGTGTCATGCTCGTGCTTGGTACGTCACTTCTATAAATCAATCAACCGTTGAAGAAGTGATAAAATAATAAATTCTAATGTGATGGCTATCATTTCAGTTGCAAGACGTAGATCAATTTTTCATTGGCATGAATTGAATTCCTGCTCATTCAGATGCAATGTCTTACATTTTAAAGAAAAATTTACCTAAAATTGGAATGCATATGTTTTATTCTCCCAACTTAATTTTAAAATAAAAAATGCATTGTAATCTGAAGTGGCAATATGCAGTATCAAGATCAACTAACAAAGCAGCGAATGCTGCATGCTGCATCCTCTACAATGTACATTACATATTGCTTGATACATCTTATTATGCACATATTCGCAGTTCATACATACCTACACCTGCACCCAATCCATTCTCGAAGGTACAGAGTCCAATCCAACCAATTCGTAGTCCGCTTCATTCATTCGCTTATCGTTTTTTGTCCCACATGGATTATGAAATGAATGCCACCACAACTTGTTGTACGTTCAGGATACTCTCACGTGTCTACGCGTTACCACCACCAGCCTTTACTCTTTAACCTTTGAGTCGACTAGTTAAGCGGAGCTTGCCAGAGATGACGAAATGATGCACCAAGCTACATACGTTTGTTTGAGAAATTTTGTGGTTGACTGCTTGTCTGATTCCAGGTTTAATGTCCATCTCTCGACAATGAGTCATCGCTAAACTGATGAGTACGTGTAGGTGCACGTATCTAGGCTATCATCATACTGCACGCGGCTCTCTATCAATTCTCACATAAATATTTGCATTCGTATTGTATCTTTGGACTGTAGAGTTGAGTATATATAGGAAATGATCCCAGTCGAAGTCAACTCAGTTACGTTTGAAAGGTGAACAGTTTGAGCAGAGCAATTTTACTTCAAAAAATAGTTTACTGTTAAAAAATCATCACAGTTATCCCCTCAACAATCTTCCTATTTCTATTTTCTGCGAGTTAAGCATAAACTTTATATAATTCACAATGGCAGCAAGCGGAATCAAGTGGGTTGACTACGACTACGACTACAAAGTGAAACTTCCAAGTGAAGCGAAAGCTGAAAATGAAGGCAATAATGGTAAATTGTGATTGGCATATTTATTTGGGGTGGCGCATTCCAAAATTCTTAAAGTATATGTCTCACAAGAAAAACTAACCGTAGTTGTCGAATTTATTTATTTTTCAGACTCACAGTCGAAACTCAGTCGAAACGCCGAGGCACTCGCCGGGATCAAGTACGTTTCTGGAAGTGCTACTCTCCTCAAAACCGAACCAGTCGTTCTCAACGAAGAGTGGAATCTGAAGGTTGGAGCTAATGGACCTAGTGTTGGAGGCTCTGCAGGACTTGACAGGAACACTGAAGTTGGTGCAGGCGCCATGTTCGAGGCAAGCGCAATGAAGGCGGAGGGACAAATGGGAAACTTGTATGCTTCTGTGGGTCTGAACGCCGACACCGGAGTGAAAGTCAATAACGAAGGCTTCAAAGTGGGCGTGTTTGGATTCGGAGTAAACATGGGAATTGGGGGAAAGTTTACATTGAACACCCCAATGGGCTCAATCGGTAGCGCTCCTGCACAAACCATTTCCGATAAGACGAGCGAAAATGGCTTATGTCCTGCGAGTTGATGAGTTTACACCACAACCATCAATTCGATACGTGACGACATCAACTTGAAACTACAAATATTTTTAACGACTCTGATACATATTTATATGTAATTTACCTTTTATACTTTATGTTTACTTACTTAACGACCCCCGCTCGAAATTACTGAATAAAACTATTTTAAGCGTTCAGGCTTGTAAATATAAAACTACGCCTCTGCATTTGGTGATCATTCAAGCACTCAAATCTTAGAAATGGGAGAGAACGCTCCCTACCGAAAACAATTTAGAGAAAATGTCCTTTTGATGTACCTCGTTAAGGGCTCCCTTGAGCATCATTTTCTTGTCGCATCAAAATCAGTATCTTCTGCGAGTTTCTCCAAGATTATGAGAAAAAGAAGGTTACATACGATCCCGTATCACGACATGCTCGGAGTTCTGGAGCTGGACTTGGGAGTAATTTGCAGGGATACCAAACCCCCGAGCACGCAAATGCTCTTTGTGCATAGTTTTGTCGCATATAACTCACTAACTATTGGCAGTGGCACTTTAAATACTTTATGTATCAGTTTATCTCTGATGTAATTTATATTCAGAGAAGAAAAAATTCTAAAGCATAGCATATCAATTTGTGGATGTCCTGCTGCCGTCCTTTGTGCTTTGTCCATTGCACTAGAAACACCCACGTCACCGGGCTTTCTCACAAGGATTCAACAGGATACAGTGTGCGGCATTATTTGTACAAAGGTGGTGGGCTAACCTAAATTAAAACCCAGAATTGCTCACAAAGGGTTAATAACACTAAAGCCTTGTTGGAAAACAAAGCATTACGACTTGGACGTGAGGACAACTATACACGAAATTGGTCCAGTTGACGTCATCAAACATAGTCTTGATATAGCTTAACAGCTTGACAAGACCATCCTACTGCGATGCAACTAGCACCTATAGAATTAAAAATGTAACATCTGCCGTCTGCCTGTCATCAACTTGATAACGTTACAGGGCGTCCATTTGGGAGAGTCCGTTTGTGTCAATGTCAAAATACTGCTCTAAAAATCCCATGCATATACTCGTAAGTCTCATATAGTCTGCATGAACTCATATAAGATGCCAGTCATAATTTCATGTGAATTATTCAACATCTGGATAAACAGCTTATAGACACTTGAAATTATAAAATTCAGAACTGCAACTTTCTTCGTTTTTCTCTGTTACACTTTCGCCAATTTGCGATCCCAATTGCATTTGTTGTCACGTTTAAAAATAGCATTTGAAGTGGTGGGTTTTATACAAGCAGAATCTGTGACACTTCAATCCTGTGCATTATCACAAATCACAACTACTCGGAAATAAGATATTTGAAGGGCTCTTAATGAGATTTCTCCACGATTTTTTTTAACGAAAAACCAGTTATATAGTCTGCCAGGCCTGCCAGCCAACCCACAATCAGTATTATTCACTGCCTTTGAGATCGAATTCATTGCCTTTTTTGTTTAATTTATCTAGTCACGTTGCTTGTGGGTGAATGCAAGTTTTTGGTTCTGCTTATTGTTATGTAACATGATCCATTATCCATTATATTCCACTAACACTCAACATGAAAAAAATAATAACATTCAGAGCTTTGGTTATGTAACGTGTACATTTCGACAGACTATTATGGGATGTGGCTCCGACTTCGTGAAAGCGAGCGAGAGGAAATTGACAATGAAAAATTGCATCACTTTCTGAGAGGAAAAGGCTACAATTACGATAGGATCGATTCGAAAGCTTTGCTTGTTTCCTATTCCTTCCATTCTTGTCGGTTTTTATATCGGCACTCGTACGCACTTGGTTTTGCTTGGCGATGATGCTGTGGTCTGGTGAGCATTCTTCTACAGGATACCCACGTAATTCGTAAATAGTTTCTACTTTCCACACAACCGTTACTTCCGCGTGTTTGAGTGGTTACAAGAATACAACTACAAACCACTCACTGTCAGTTAGTAACGAATATTAGGGGGAAATGTGGATGCTATCAACCTTTGAACACTCTATGTTTGTTTCGTGCCTAATCATCTATATTTGAACACCAGTTTACATACCACACCACTTGAAATAGTGAGTGGACAATGTGGAAAAAATTTAGAACTCTGACATCAGGGAAACGGCAGGGACATGGACGAAATTAATGTTGACCAACTGAGTAAAAAAAACTTACCTTTAAGGCAAAGCGTTCGATCTGCATGCTCCACAACGATTGGATACTCTGGATGACATTGACATTCCCTCAGTGTGGAGTTGCAAAGTAAGTTCATTCCTTTGCACGTTTTGTCACATGCTGCTCCCACCTTTTCCCCAATCACATCACCTGCAACATAAAAGAGCATCCTGTTAAAAGCACAAATTCCTTCATACACTGATTAGTATCTAGTGCGTCATCCTTCGTCATCGTCGATACAGTGTCTCTTGATGTGAAAAGACACAATATTTCACTCATCGCATCATAATTCTGACTCGTTCTTCCATGTTCCATGTGCCTGCCTGAGTGAGTCTTCACAGTCTTCAGAAGGATCCTTGTCTATCCTTCGCTAAACATTGTTCCACTTCACATTCCCAGCCAACGAAGGAGTAACAATTTATAATTACACATGCATAATTGATATACGGAAGACTATAAAACCCGAGTGCGTATACCACTTGTTTTTAGTGGAATGGAATGCAGTTGACATTTATGATCCTGAGTCGATGGCTATACTTCACATACATAAATTATAAGGCCTAGAACAACGGTGCTAATTGCTTGAATGTGGAACTTCAAAACACGCCAAGTTTTAATTCATTGAAGTTTCTAATGCAAATACATATTGGATGATATCAAATGTAGGCGTTTTCCAAGCATCTGATGATTTTCAAGTCCCTCTTGTAATTGGCTATTATATGCTCATTGGCTAATCGTAAGCTGTTTTTCAAGGATAACGGTATTATCAGCATGTACCTACTATTGTTTTAGAGAAACATACAAATTAGAAGGAGTTAAAAATAGGTTGATGAAAATGCAGAGTTTTATGGTGGAATGAGTCTTTAAAATAGCCTTCATGGAAAAGTTGTTAGATAGGAGAAAAATAATCCTATTTGTCAGTCGCAGCTTCTGCTTTAATATACGAAGGCGTAGTAAATTGGAATTTTACAACATAGAAGCTAATCATGCAATCTTATTTATTATTCCAGGAATTCCAGATGCTCTCAGCTTTCAGCGGAAAAAGGAAAGGAAGACCTACTGAAACACGATCTCCTACCCACCTTTTGGCGTGATAGTTTTCCTCCTTCCTCTCTGCATTGTCAACATCGAAGATGCTTTTATTATTCCTCTACCCTCGCATTTTGTGTAGTCGTAGAGTCCCTTTCTCAAATTAAATTCATGATCACGCGAGCAGGCAATCAAAACACCATGTCTAAAAATAGAGAGACCTGTGATGCGAGCTAACTGCGTACACGATATTATGAATATAAATAGTAAATGCAAATCGCATTTACAAAACTTTCTCTCTCTCCCTGTACTCGTCCATTGTATGGGGAAAATGAAAAGTTTTTCCTGAGTGCTGGTTTGTGGCCACCAGCAGTGTGCATGTGAATGCGAAACGAAAACACTTAAATGGAAAGAAGAGCTGAGAAACTGAGCACGAGGTAACGTAACTTTTGTGTTGTTGGAGAATCCAAGGAGCTCTCCTCTCGGACAACAATAGAGAATAAAGATGAATCGTATAGGTTGTTGGAGTTAGCTCGTCTCACAAGTTCTCACTTCATACAAATGAGCCTTTTCGAACAACCTGGATGATGATGACGATGTTTGAAGTGAGAAAAGCAGCTGGATATCAAATTAAGCGAAGTACTTGTTGAAGGAAATATAATATCTGACATTAGCTCACGGAAGAAAGAAGTTAAGGAGAAATGGAAAAGTTGAGGGGATAATGTGGAAAGTGTGAACAACAAGCACTTTTATGTGTTGTTGTTATATCATTCGTCTAAAATGATAATTCATGAGATATTCGACGTATTTAGTTTTCCTGCAAGACAAAAGATTTTGTGTGCCCACAACCTCGCATTTCAAGTTACGGAGAACCGTCCCGGAGATAATTAGCTTAAATAGAGCCTTCCTGAAGCGTCGCTTTTGCTGGAACGCTTTTGTGAGTGTCAACATACTCAAGAATAGAAATGATTCTATATATATCAAATCAAGATAAAAAATACAATTGTGGACTGTCAAGCTGAATTTTCTCCCCCACGAAACTGCCTGCGATGTAGTCCGGATTGAACATCGTAGAATTCTATTGTTGGAAGAAACCACTTATTGCTTACTTTTTTTCTATGAAACTTTTCCATCAGATTTCAGCCAACAGGCTGGAGAAAACCCGTCTTCATTTCCTTTTCCACTCTCACGACGACCTACACACTTTTTCATCCATTAGACATGTATCTGGAGGCGGAATGAAGAGTATTAGTAAAAAGTTAGCATCCTTGTGTGCTCACGCTGTGCTACTGCCTCAAGAAAGAGACATGAAAAATCCGAATGTGTCTTCGCACTAAGCGTACGACAACTATAACGGAGGAGAGGACTTAGAGAAAACTTTCAAAGATCCCTCAGACGTGTTCGTACATCTCAATGTATTCGTGAAAAAGCACACTTTCCCTTTCTTGTAACATTTGAACAGAACTCCCACTGCGATAATGCGAACACAGGAGCAGCGTGCCAGATGCCAGATGGTATGGTTGGATTAATTTGTAATCACGGTAGAAGAAAAGGAGCCGGAGCATTATCACTTTGAAGATGTGCAAGTGCACATATTTACGGACATCATAGACGTTGGAGGAGAAATATTTTCGGCGTGATGTCTATCACGATGTATTCCTGCTGGACGTCTATAACGCAAGTCACTATTAGCTGATTCATGACAGGGCGAGATTGCAAATGGACGAGACGAGGCTTGTGGCAGTATTAAGAAAAATAGAGCATTTAGCTGATAGTATAAAACTGTACCTTAATTGAGCAGATTGAAGCCTTAATAATACTAATATACTCTTATACTTATGCTTACTGGAAATGCGACGATGTAAAAATATATAAGTACCACAAGCAGCTCTCAACCCACGAAACCGTTGGAAGTGGGCATGATAAGAGCCAAAAGCTGGTAAAGATGACCCAGTTGCATGCATTTAGCATCGAGGGCGAGACCCAAAGGAGAGTGAGGCAAAGAGTTCATCTGCCGATGAACATGGTTCATATATAAAATGTGTGTGACTTGCCAGACAAGCAGCCTGGCTTTGCGCGATATGACTTGAATGAAATGGTATGGTACTTTGGGGATCACGTAAGATTATTATTGTCTGTTCACCCGTACGAATTTCGTGATTGCAGGTGAGCATAATTAAGCCCAGCATTTGTACTTTTCCCTTTGAGATAGACAGACTAGGCACTCTCTACGAGTGAGGAAATATAACGAATGGAAGGATGGAACTGTGTGGGTTTTTTTCATTTGGAGATTTTGTCTAGGGAAATGTATCTACACCCTCTGCGCAATATATTATTGCCTGTTCGCGAACAGAGACAACGTTTCGTAGATAGGAAAATTGATTAAACTGGTTAATCACCTTTAATAAAGGAGAAGCATTGCAAAAATAGGTTTCTGTCACCCGCGTCCCCCACTCTCATTTTTTCTCGGAACGAATATCACGGTCTTAGTAACGAACCCGTTATATTCCGTGAAAACTGAAAATACATAATCTATTGGAAAGACAAACAGGTCTCAAGGAAGCCAAGCGGAAGGGAATAACTTGCTTCATTTTGTCACGTTATTATATTGCAAACGAGAACTCGTTCAGCTTTTCCCCGACGAAAGGAATAATTCTGAGAGAAAGCTCTCTCATTCCTTCCATGCCTGCATATTATACGATCCTTCGAGGAATACTAAAATGGACCGAAGAAAGAAAAGGGAAAGAAAGCCATGTCGAAGGATCACGAGTTCATATCTGCTCCATTGAGAAAGGCTACAAACAAAAGGGCTTTTCTCGAAAAACGTATACACACACACTCGCTCAGACTACAAATCACCACGTCTATTGTGCAGCAAAGCAAAGGGAACTTCATTGCAGACATGAGCGTTGGTGTGGTGTATGCTTATGAAAAGAATAAGATTTCTACTCCGTCTCCTCTGGCTTTTTCCGTGGCCAATATGTCTCTTGAATTTGGAAAGCGAGGACGGGAACTAACGGAGAAGGAAGCTGACTGAGAGGAGGTGGAAGAAGGAAATTGGACGAGTTTCTAATATTTCCTATTACTTAACCACACACGTTGTATATAGATATACACATGTGTACGAGCGAGTAATATACATCCATTTGTGTTTCGCATATAAAAAAGGCTCGCATATTGCACGGCATCATCCCACTTTGTGCTGCGTACACATTGTTCCACGCATCCTGACTACGCGCGTACCAAGACCTTTTTACTGAAAATGTAATGCAAACACACACTTGAAACTGAGCTCGGAGCAGATTTCTGGAAGGATCAAGAAAAAACGACATTGTCATCCTCAGTCAGTGCCCCATCACCAGCGGAGAATAAATTTGCTACCGACCGTGGATTGGACAACAAAGTTGATATCAGAATCAGCATAAATCCTCCACTCGAAGCCAGTGGACTTGGTGAAACATATACATTCTTACATGAGCAAAATTAATGCTAAAGAGCTCTCGCGTTCTTCGAGAGAGGAATGACATACTTGAGGAAGGACCGAAGGACAAAAGTAAACGTGAGGACGAGCACCGGAGCACAACTTTATAGCTTTTAGCCCTTTTGCTCACCTGCAGAAACAGAGAAAATATGGGAACTTATGATACGTCACCAGTTTTGGAGCAACAAGGACATTTCCAAAGTAAAAAGGGTAGATGTAACGTAATATTTGCTTCTGTGTCAGAATGGTTGAGTGAATCCCAGCTGAAAAGTGGAGTGATGATATGAAGATGAGATGATTCTTGGAACAACGCAGTAACGGAGATCACGACTTGACTTTAGAATACACACCGTATTCTTGATATATTCTTACTTAAATCCATAACTCGCGTAGGTGAACAGAAAAAAGCGTATAACAACATCATGTCAGTTTTTTTTGTTGGTGTTCCAGGTTTAGGACTTTTGATCTCATATTCAATACTGTGTCGATTTAAGGCATTGGAATATTTTGTCTGCATTATGGAAAACAGGCCCCATATCGGGATATTTTGTTGAACATTTCAAATCCCAACACTGAATAAGTTACGATTTATATTATGGCTTTTGTGCTTGGCTCACATTTGACCTTATTTTTTATGCTACAATTGAATCCAAATCTTCTCTGCATGAACTATGTTTGTTGATGATTTGAGAACATATTTTTTTTTGGGGAAAGCAAAGGATGATACTATATAGCTGTAGCATGTCAGTACAAGTAAAAATTGGCCGGAAATAAAAGGAGTTGGTTGAGAGGGCGAAAGAGAGAAAGGGGATCTCTCGTTTTCCTTTCACTCTCTGTCTGACATGGTGGAAATGCCCTGTGGGAAGAGTGAGACATGAAACAAGGAATCGTGCACACATCAACATCATGATACGTGTGATGACAGCTGCTCAACGTGTGTGCACTTATCTATCTGGATGGAATTCGGGATGAGTTATAAAACTTTATGTGGATAGTTCTGTTCTTTGCCTTTTTTCTACATTTTGACAATATGAGGGGATAGACAAAGCCAGTCACGTCGCTGACGACGAGATGATGAGCACATCTGCAAACAAGGGTTATAGTGTGTGCTGTACACTTTGGGTAGACTTTGATGCTCCACGCTCTCTCAACTCTCAAGGTAAGCGTCCAAATTTACTTTAGGTGAAAGATGAAATGACATAGCTTTTATATCGTCATCGTCGTGTTGTCTAGTAAAAAAAAGTAGAGGAATAGGTCGATAATGGGATTCAAATCCAGTGTGTAAGTTGGTCTGGTATCACATACGAATACGAATATAGGCACTTTTTCCGAAAGGACCTGTAGGCAATATCATCATCCCAAAATGCTGTTTAAGTGTGATGAAAAATAGGGAGTTTTGGAGGAATTCTGGAAAAGTGTTGTTGACTTTTTATCTCCACTCCAGTCAGCCGAAAATGTGAGTTTCATTTCACACGATAGGCGCAAAATTGGAATTTGGGTTGATCGCTGAAACGTTTTATATTTACTTTTGTAGTCATTTAGAGTCTGCTCCCATTTCACCAGGATAATGATAACCCTAAATAAAGAGATACCAATTTACATTTGTGATGGATTTTACGCTCCATTCCTGAACTGATGAAGTTGGAAATGGAAGTGCGTTCATATGACACGGCGACTTTTGTTTAGCTTCAGCCGGAAACTGTTGAGAGAGGGGAACTTTTCAATAGTTCCACAGAGTCAGACGGAAATCAGAGAATACGAGGACATTTATCCGTTCGTTCGAACAAAAATTTCATTTGCTGACAGAATGAAAGGCGATGGTTTTCCATCTCAATACATATAAACCATTGGCATAAACCTATTTGCAGACTATTCGTATATAATATGTGCACCACTATATTTACTAAAAATATGGATACGTAATAAACCAGGTATTCCACAGAATTTAATCTTCCCTTTCAAGGATACATTGTAAACCACGCATTCCCAAACAATGAGTGTAGCGTTTCCAATCTGGTACCTGTTACGCTCGCTTTAATTCTCAAGTAGGTCACACACACAGTTCTCGTATGCTGGTTTGAATTGAAGGTTTGTAAGAATACAAAAACAATTGCAAACATGGCGTGGCACATATCATGTAGCAAAATATTTAGGCATTATGTGCGACTTTATTAGGAACATAACAAGAGGAAGATAGGAAGAACGCCCTTGGTGTGACCACAACATTTGCCATTTCCCAATAACATCTCTTGAACGACTGGTTCTGGAAAAACTAATTTTATTCCATTGGCGAAAGCCGAATGACTGCTCTTCAGATGGAAATTAATCTCCAGGCGAAATAGGTCTATACTACGCTTATAGTATCAAGTTTATATCGTATCATATTCGTGCAGGAAATGACTACAAGATTGATTTCCCTTTCTCTTTAGTCTTTTCATGATTTTTACCCATTCTTTTTTATCTCAACCTCACTCCTCCATCCAGAGATAGCTTCGAGAATATATATAAATGCCAGTTTGCTCGCTCGAGGAATTTCAAGAGGCTCGAAATTTCTCATAAAACCGAATACAAGTTTGATTTCTATGCTAATGCGTAAAAAAGCTTTAGTCGACTTTCTTGTTCTTTTACTTTTTCATCAATCTCCATCAATCCTTTTGTGACGACGACATCCTCCGAGAAGATTGGAAATTCCTTTAAGCAACCCTGCGTACTAACAATATTATTATTACATGTATACAAGCAAACATGTTTTAGTGCCGTCGTCCTAAGCTAGTATTATTATAAGAACTTAGGCAAATCTTAGATGCAATCTCATTTCCTCTGGAAAAGCCAGGTGCACACACACACAGTGTCCTTGTGTGAAAGTCTCCTTCGTACTTTCTCCAGAAATGTGTGAGCAAACAAAGGAAGAGCGTCGTCTCTGGAGTGAGTCGCAATCACAATCCGTCACCAAAATAGGTTTTATTTGATTACGAAACGATTTCCGCATTTACATGTAAACCCAATTCAATTAAAGTAAAATGCAAACCGGGGGACTACAGCAGCAGCACATAAAAATCTTTTCAATCAGGATTCACTCATTTACGACTCCCGGACGGCTTCATCATCAATATTAATGGTCTGCCGAAATGAAATGATGTAATTTTATACTTCGAGACAGGTTGCAGACGTGCACCGATACGTACATATGATACTTATACCTTAGACTAGAGAGCTTATCTCCAGCCTGACGAAGATGGATATATTCGACTTTCCTCGCCAGGTCATTAATGAGTACGTTTTATATTCTCTTTTGTGCAAGCACTCTCTTTTACCTTCTGAGGTGAGGAAGGTTGCAAGCACATGCACATCGCTTGTGTTATTCAACATCTGAGAGCTAATCATATTTTGAATAGTTATTCATTATTAATATTAAACTACCAATTTTTATGCGAAATGCATGATTCATATGTATATGTATAGAAATATGATGTATATTAAGCAACGTAAAGAAATCGAATACAACAACTTCGACATAATAAATCTCAGCTATCCAATTAGTCTTTTATCGTGCATGCGTTAAGAAGTGGGATAGCACGTGCTTTCTCAGAAAAGCTGGCAATGCAGAGAAGTGGAATTTGGATGAAGCCAGTTAGAGCAGGTGTTCGAACCCTTTTTCATCTCATCGATGTGCTCTTGGAGAGAATGGGAACAGGAAACGCGTGAGATGAAAGCACTTGTTTTTGACTTATGATCATTACGACTCACGGTGTTCGTTATCTGAAGATAACTTTGATTTGGTTGGGAGATGGGAATGCTTCAACGGGGAAAACGCGAAATATAGTGACTTGCACTTTTTCGATCCAAGTGAATATTGGCTTCACTTTGACCAATACAGTGGTCCGGTTTAGAAAATAATAATCGCTTCAAGGACTCCCTTTCTTTTTTAGTAAGACAAAGAGAAAGCACTTTCTCCTTTCAGCACTTTTTGCTGAGAGAGTGGAAAAGGCGAGTGTATATTTATTTATGTAAGCCAAGTTTGTTTTCTCAACAGAGTTCATTTCGTTCGAAAAATCAACGCTTGAGAGAACTACTTCCAATCTGCCTTATGGGCAAAATTCACAAAAATCTTCCCTTTCTTTGGTTTATACTGAGGCCTACTCTCTACGTCTACTACCAGACAACCAAATCGTGAGTTTCTTTTGTGGTGGAAGACAGGCGCTAAGAAAAAGGATCAAAACTTTGAGATTTGTCTCGTATTTGTCTTTTGTTTCAGTTGTAGCCTGTGGCGAATATATATATATATTTACGTGGCGTATATGTATATTTACAGCCCAATACCACTTTCTCACAGTCGGTTACTTTTTCAGCTTAAATTCAACATTAATCAAATCGCTCTCAAATTGTGTCTCGTCTCCTTTTCCCTCGATAAAACGTCATTTTTCAGCAACTCATCTCAAAAAGTTTGTCTTAGTCTTGCTTGACATGGACTGTTTCTTCTGGGAGAAAGAAGACGATGGAATTATGAAATGTATTCATGTGCATTCTGAGACAAATCGTGAAATATGAATATTGCAGTAGTCAACTTGGAGAGAGAAATGTTAGAGGAAACTCGACAAGGTTTTTTATGATCCACATTTATATACTTTTCCTTATTACGTACATCAGATCAACGAGAACGACTCGCAACGACTTGTGAAAGAAAAGCAAACATTGCCCTTCTTTTTTATTTCAGCTCTCGTGAATGATTGCATTTACTTGTTTGTTCCACAATTCGGGGATCTGCATTTTTAGGAGGCAGTCCAGTAGTCAGCAAAGAAATGCAAATGATTTTGAGTCAATAAATGGAAGACGAGTATACAGAAAATGAGAGAGATGTATGCAGGAGAAAGTAGTTCATATTTTTTAGAAGTTCGCAATTTGTCCTGAGTCCAGTTTGTCTGTGTTGTTGTGTGAAGTTTACAAAGAAAACAGGGAGGATCGTTGAAATTCAATGACTTCATTCAAATGCAGCATCACTTTTAACTACACCATTTTTACAACCTCGTGAATATATTTAAACGAATGAGAACAGTGAGAAGATATTTACACTTGCGTTGCGATCAAACCGCTTGCAGTGAGTTTTTAAAGTGAATGAATTTTTTTTTCAGAGGATGAAAGAATGGGATAAAGTTACAGCAAAGAATTAAGGTGTCGGCGAGCAGAGTTCATGTTTTTGAAAAGTTTTCTAGTTTACTCTTTCCTTCTAAGTAAAATTCCCAATGGGGTCCTCCCTTTCTCTCCTGGAGGAAGTTTCTGGGTTGGAAGGATGATGCTCAAGTGGAAAAAACTTTGTTGAAATGGAATAAATTGGTGAAAGGATGGAGTGGGTGTTGTGGATGCATACATACATGATCCGCAGGCTTCTTTCTAAAGCATAATTCATATGTCAAATTTGAATGTAAAATTGTTTGGGAAAAGTTACAGAAAAGTTAAGACGTATCCTACAAAAGCCTCCAATGAGAATGATCTTAAGAATCTTTTGTAAACAATCCTAAGAAGAAGAAGATAATTTCCATTATTTTCACTATTCAAATTCCAAACTAAAATAGACAAGTGCAAATTATCACAAGGCTATTATTATACGATGTGATGATTAAGGTGGTTAAGAAAGTTTAATGGTAGCGTTAGTTGGTTTTTAATCAGAGTTGTACTTACTTGGTCCGTTTGTCTTTTCTATAAAAAATCTTGCACAATGAAACATGCACTACGTTGGTATTATCATCTTGCCTGAGTTTTTCTTATGTTTGTGTGATAATTCTATTCCACCTTTTATAGTTTCAAAATAATCTTGCGATCTATATCCGCCTACGCAACTGTCTGGGATCACTGAACATTACAGGATCTCGCCAATTCTGTGACTTCCACCGTATCAACAAGTTAAGGGAAAACTTAGAAAGTTTTTGTTGTTAATAAAGTCAAAAGGCTATACGAGATCCTCAGTAACTCTATACCGCCCGCTGTGATTTTCCTGTGCAGTTGTATAACAGTTACGATTTGTAAGTACCCGGCTATTTTTAGCTTTGACAGACGGTGATGTGGCTAAACTTGGCGGTTTTCCCATTCCCGAATATGAATATAAATATTCTGAAATACGTCATGCATTGTCATCGTCATAAAAGTATTTTGAATTGCGTAGGACGCTGACTGGGAAAGTGCTTAAAAATAGTACCCAAAAAATTCCGAGAATATTGACTGTTGAAGTTGGCATTTACAACAGAACAAGGAACTTGTACATGTATGCCATTCGAAAAGTCAAGGAAGTTTTCACTCTAAGAAACACTTTGTTCCATCAAGGATTTAACTCCATCATAAAAAATGTTTAACTCTTTCGACAGTGAATCGGCATCATTTTTTAACGCGCAGAAGATCGAAGTAAGACAAGTAATTTCTTGTCACTTTAACTCAAATGTTAAAGTAATCCCCAGATGCTGCCTCCGCATCAGCAGGCAATAAACCGACATAACCTTAATGATTGCAGGTTCACAGCATCGCTGTGAAAGGTTTCAAAAAAGTAAGTAGTTTATGAGTTTGTAATTTTACCATTCGTTGTTTTGTAGTCGGAAATGAAAAAAGTTGTAAATTGAAGAATTTGGAAAAGTTTTTAAATCGGAGAGTTTTTTGTGTGGATTGTGTGAGCACATCGCTTTCAGTGTAAAATATATCCAGCGAACCGGAATCTTGTTAGACAACTCTTGAACTAAAAAGCTGTGGGAACACGGAGGGTGTGAGAACTGGAGGTGGTAACAATCACACATGAATACGTGATATCATAATGACGCAGAATTTTTCGACGAATGTGAAAAAACTTTATGCCATGCATGAACAGTCAGAGAAAAATTTCTAACACTCACATCCATCCACATACATATTCATATAAATATATGTAGTCACCTCTTTGAACTTTTCAATCTCTGACTTTCCTTCAGGCAATAGGCTTACAACGCTTTTGTGTTGTGAGCGAGACGGAAGTTTGCAACTGATATCTTTTGATGTGAAAGCAAAGACTTGTAAAAATTTTAGGATGTGTGGGTGAAGTTGTATAAGCTGTAGTAGATATTTTTGTCAATATCTTGACACAATGAACGAACCCAACCAATTTGTTATGATGAATGTTACTATTTTAGTTGAATCGCGACTAAAAAGGGGTTATGTAACGAATATTTTAAATAATTCTAGGAAATTTTAAATGAGCGTAACTTACTCGAACGATGCTAATTTTAACCATCACAGTTCAAAAAATGTGTCAAGGTTTTCTAGAGTTGTTTAATCGAACAACCGGAATGTTCAACAAAGCGAAAAATTATATATGCAAAGTAGGAGCTTCAGCACACTCCGGATTAAGGTACTTTTGCTAATTCTAGTGTCACAGGGAACCAGGATGATTTATTGAAGTTACATGTATTTCGGCTAATTATCTGATTGCATAGCGAAGCATGTTTTGAACACGGTAGCATATCTTTGGAAGGAGCAGCCCCAGTAGCATTCTTCCTGCGTGTCTCCAAACTAAGCAAGGAAGGACAATATATGATACTTTAGCGATAAGATACAGTTGAGCAGCGTCAGTTTGTCCTATAAAGAGAGCGGAGTAGACAGGCAGGTGTTCATCCTCAAAATCCCTTTTCCCTACACAATTTACCCAAATTACATCACAACATCCCAGAGAAAGCTCGAGGAAGATAGCAGCGGAGAGATGTGGCAGGAGAAAAGCGAGAGGAGGAGAGTGAACTGAAGTGAGCGTCTAATATCTTCAGCTAGCCATTTCGCTCAATACAACACATCCTTCCACTTATTATCCACCGTCTTTAATAAACTTCTTGAGCTTGCTTTCACTGCAAATTGCATTAGACACGTAATATATTACTTTGGTGAATGGTGAGATAGGGTAGCTCCTCTCGTTAGATACACATTTTGAGAGAGACATGTTTGCATGAAAGGCTGCGTATGAGCAACTCACTCCTTCCTACAACACACTATCACACACTACTACATTCTTGTCATTTTGTGACTATCCGTATATTCATTTTTGCTTATCGCTCTGAACAGTCAAGAATTGCGCTAAGAGACGCGATGTTGTTCGTTTCAGTTGCATATTATCCAGTGCAAAACATCAAATTGAGTTGAAGATGAAAAGCCATCTAAGATGATAAATGCATTAAATCATGCAAATAGAAAAAATAAACGGAAGAAGACTTGTGCCTATAAACCAACAATTAATAATACACCGAGTGTACATGTACACGACACGAGCCAAGTGTGTGATGTTTGGTATTTTTAGACACATTATCAAGCTCTCATTATGCTCCTGTCTGACTTGTGGAACGCCCCAACAAGTTCGTGGGCTTTTTTCCTCCGAAATGCTATTTTATACAGATAACGGTTGTCGGTATCTTAAAACCTCGACAAAGACTTTCAGCCCAGATTTTGAGCAACTTCCACAAGAAGGCGGCGGCAATCTTCATTGTAAAGGGAAAGCGAGGAAGAAAGGAAATGTGTGCGAAAGCAATATCTCTTGAAATTCACTCGCCCTCATAACATGAGATACATTACAAGGTTTACTTTTTGCGAAGATGCGGGTTTCCTATTAGGCCGAGTCAACGCTAAAAATATTATACTCAGCAGGCTGGTATGAACATCCTGAAGAAACGATAAAACAGCGTTATCTCTCTCTCTTCCCTTCGTTTATCCAAGAGGAAAGTAAGGCGAAGATGCGAGTGACGTGTGGAATAAAGCATTTTGTGCACTTACAGAAACGAAAGCAGAGTCGTTTTCCACCTATAAAAAATATCCTCGTCGGGGGACGAGCACGTATTATCTGGCTTGCCATAAGATGGATTTTTTTCACCTGAAAGGCTGTTGCTGGCTTGTTAATAATGGCGGAGTGAGACAGCGAGTGAGTGAAAATGTGTAAGCTTTCAAAGTGTTGGATGAGGCTTCATTCAGTTGTGGTTTCAGTACCTTAGCTTGGGTCGATTGTTTCCGCCTAAACAAGTGGAAAAAGATTCCACTATTCCACGTCAATCTTTTCCTCCTCTACTCTCTCTCTCTAGCTTTAGCCTCCACACCCTCTTCACACTCACTCTCACTTTTCTTATGCAACAACGGCATAGTTTGTGGTAATGGGATTACATTTGCAAACACATTATTTGACAGTGTTAAAGCACCAAAATCCCTGTTGCAAAAACCAAGTGGAGAAGAGAGAAAATTGGGTACGTATACACATCCATATTGTACATCATTTAATTCTCCATATGCGAATATGGATATTATGCTTTGCTACGTATTTAGTATTTAAGTAGCGTGTGCTGCGTGGGAAAGGTTGTCAGAATCCAGCCGGAAAATCGGAGGAGCTTTCATCCGGAGGTTGAAAACGCCAAATGTGGTGGTTTAGCCAATGACAAGATGATTTTTTCACTTAGCTTAGCACAACCATCACTTTCGGCAAGGGCTTTTGTGAAGTGAATGGCAAATTTTCATCTTCGTGTGCAAACAGGGTGAAACTACAACGGATTTGTGGACCAATGCGCCAATGTACAAACATTTTTAATTAAAGTTTCCCGTAACCATTGATGCCATTGTATTTACTCAAATATTTAGCTTTAGCACACCAATGTTTCACTGTCAATTCAATGATTATCCGTATATTCCGTATATGATCTGAATTTCGCCTCCTTTGCCTCAAAAGCTCATCTGCAGATCTGGATGCTTAATCCGGCTCGACGGAGCGACATCAAAAGCCCAAGTGCAAATGACGACGACGAGTGGAACTAAAAGTTCAATTATTCATTCCCCACGTTTATAACGATATGTTGAGAAAAAGGTCAAGTTTTTAGGTGTTAAAAAAGTTTTCCCTTTTCCTTCTTAAATAGTAAGAGTTTCACAGTTCGTTTTGTTCTTATCTTGCTCGTATGGCATTTTAAGGATAGCTATAAGCTAGGCTAAACACGAGTGCACGAAAGATATAGCATTCTAGTCTCATGGTATTTGTAACGTAACGCACATTCCCACAAAGATATACTCATCCTTTTTTAAGGATTCGTTTTACTGATCCTCCTCCTACTCCCCCAGACAAGGATAAGTCCTCTATATTATCTCATCGTCGACATTTAGACTCCACACAAGAACGGCTCTTTTACCTTGTAATCCCTGAGGAAAAAAGGTGAAAATACTGGAAGTAGTGATGCTGGTGTGCATCACATTCCGACCGTAAAACTTCAGAATTCTCGATGGAGAAAGTAGTATACACACATTTTGTTCATCTGTATTTGTAGAGGTTCAATACATTACCATTATCCGGCGTAGCCACCTTTATGATGGTTCGCTACTATCACCATGCTGGTTTTATCTGTTTCGTCGATCACTATAAAAAAGTCACATAATATTCAACTGGGAGACATATTGAGTGCATGTTAGAAATGTACATTTACGAGAAACTATCAACATGTTTATTTCATTCTGTCTGAGGACTGTACTTATACACAGTGTACTCTTGTCTGCGATGCATTTAATGGGGCGTGACGACATTGGAGATTTCTAAATATTTTATTGTTGCCTTTTCCACTCAGTTTATCGGAAACCCCGTGAACTTATCGTTTATTTAGTAGATCAAGAGAGATGTTCATGATATTTCGAAAACTTCTAGTTTGTGTTTGTGGTAATAGGCGTCAACCAAAGCAGGGCTCATTTAAAGCAGTTTCATTAACCGTCTACAGTTTATCTATCTTCGAAACCTTCCCGTGAATGTTTATGTTTGAACATGTAGAAATCCACAAACAGACATCTTTCAACCAATTCTTCATGTCGAAGTCGAGCACCTGCTGGATTTGATGCCCGTGATATTCGCGCAGAAATGTTTTCGGCGTTTTAGTCCTTCCGAAATGAACAATTGAATTATGCTGTTCAACTTCATTAAATTTCGACCACAACTTTCCCATAATTTTCGTGAGAGTGGACGTACCACAACTACCTTCATAATTTAATCTCGTTTTTGTTCAGCCTTGTTTGTTAACCGATTCAAAGTATTACTGCTGTTGTGTATACTGCAACTCCTCCGCATTCTCGTTGTCGATTTCGCCTTGTGCTCACCATAGCCCTTGTCGGCACTCTATTTTTTAATAAAAAACTCAACTTCTCCCCAATAAATATTTGCTACTTAACTACCTTAAGTAAATGTACCTTTTGTCTTCAAGTGAAAAAATTAAGTTAACTTCCAGCATTTGTTTGAGGCTGTCGTCCCCATCTTATGAATTAACTTTCTGACAGTTACAAGCAGTATCGAGGGAATGGCAAAATGAAAGCCTAGTAATCATATATTCATATCACTGCCACTGCACTATCGCTAAATCATTTCATACTGTAAATGCTGCCGAAAGAAATTTTGTACCGTGCCAGAAGCATTATTTATGCAAGAGGTGAAATAGCATTTTCTTCGGAGAATTGAAGTTGTCGCAAAGTACACGATTTTATTCAATAAAGTAGCATTTATTATAACGAAATCATATACTTTCAGCTTCACCCGTTCCATCCCAAAAGGACATAAACATATTCCACACTTATCACATCACAGTCGATCATATTTCGCGTTTTGTGCAGCAACAGCAACGCAACATGATCAACTTTCTTTCTCGTGCAATATGGAATCTTTTCATTTTCGTGACATAAAATGACACTATACGGCCTAATATGCTATCAACAGCTCTAACGTCAAAGACGAAACAAAGAGGCTTTTCCATCTTTTGCTACATATATACCACTCCTGCACAGAATAATAATTCAATTCAATAAAAAGCGTTCCTTCGGAGTGAGTGACCGAAACCACGGCAAGGAAAATGGTTACATCCATCCGTTCGCCATTACACACCTCCTCTGGCTCTTTCTCGAAAGTCGCCCACTCTCTCTCTCTCTTTCGCTCACTCACATTGGGAATGGATGGATGGATGCAATATTCCCTCCAAACCGACAAGAAAAAAACAGGAGAGTCGGAGAGCGAGTAGGATTGAGGAAAACAAGAATGATGTAATGTGATGTGAAGGAAGAGCGATTATTATTGCTCCTGAACATGACCTCGTAAATCTCTTTTTCCCAACTGCGACTAAGGATATGTGTAGTTATGTGTGCTATATCCAATCCACATATGCTTTATGCTTCCACCCAAAACAATATCCATCCATTCGATTTTTTTTGTATTGTTAAGACAAAGTGTTCCACTTTCTACTCCCACACTCCTTGCGATTCCTGATTCACTTCCGTTCCTTTGAATTTCTCAATTACTGCACTGCTTTCCTACCCCAAGTGAGAGAGAGAGAGAAGGCTTAAGCTGACGGTAAGTTTATCACAGCGGCAGTGGTGATCATGAACGTAATGATCATGACGGCAATTCGTTAGATTCCGGCTAAAATTGCCAACGGCAATAAAATAAGAGGAATACTCATTTCAGCCTGCTGCATTAACCGGATCCCATCCAACTCAGCTCATTATTATTGCTTTCTTGTGTACTCTGTTCGAATTGAGGGAATAAGTAGTGAAAAGGAAGGAAGGAATCGATTCAACCGTCTTCGCTTTCTCTCTCCTCGTCCTGGTCAAGACGAGCTCGGGACAATGATCAAGTGGCCGATGGTCTAGCCAATATAAATCATAACAAGGGGTCATACGTGTCACTCTCAAAGCACCCGAGCCTTAATGTTCTTCTACATGCATCATTACTGAGCTCCGGCCGTCACACATTAAAACAAAAATGGTAGAGCTGGACACGGGCACTGAATTCGAAATCTCTGGAAGAGTTTTCTCCAGTTCGTGTCTTCTGTATAGTATCTGGACACGTATGTAGGCATGTTATATACGACCATAGAATCTTGTTGTCGTGAGAGAAGCAATCGTGAAGTGAAAAGGGAAAGTTAATTGTCCTTTCATTCCTTTGTGTAGTGTATTTAATGACCCACATTCAGAAAAACTCGGTCCTGGACCTGACAAGACGCTTTCCCCTCCGAGAATGCTACTCACTGTCAAAAGCTTCAAATCTAAAAAGGGACCTTTATATAAAACAGCTTCCGTCCAGTACGTAGAGACATGTACACAGAAAATGACGATGACAAAAAAGGACACTTTTTTGCACAAAGCGTGCATCTCCGTCAAAAATATATTATCAGAGAAGTGGCACCTCCATCCAATGATGATGATGACGACTGTGTGAAGCTGCCGCTGCTGCTCTAAAAAGCCTCGTAAATGGATCTATCACAAAAAGCACATCCTTCCCAAAGTATCTGTCCGTCAGTGACAAAACGAGGAGCTCAAGCTCTCAAACACGAGAAAAAGGATTTTCTTCCACTTGCGAAATTCCATGGAACAGCATAAAAGAGAAAGTGCCGAGGGTGTGCACATGTTCTTACTTGAGAGAGAGAGCTCAAAATGAGTGTAAAATTGGGGAGGGTAGGGACTGACTAGACAGTCCCAGAAAACTTTTCCCTTCGCCTGATTTGCTTCATCACACGAAAATATGCCGTTCTTGATTGCTGAATGAGAGACATAGTATTATTCCCTCTCTCTGCTCCTATCTCTAACTTTGCTTCTCACTTTGCATATCCAACAAAAAAACTCGAAAGTGGCAGCAACGATGACAATGACGATGTTATTTCACATGAACGAGTTTCAAGATTGCTAAACATTAGAATCGAGCGCTAGTCATCCTTTCCTCGCCTCTGTTAAATGGTGGTGGTGTGGTGAGTTCTGCCACTACCGACTACCACTCTGAGTACATGTGTCTCCATGTTTGTCAAGTCCAACAAGAGCTCCTTTTCTCCTTCCATTCATCCATTACGTTAATTAGCTCAATCTATGCACACAGCTTCCATTCAGCGTATTACTGTGCATGCACACACATGCAGCAGAATTCACTCTCTGATAGTAAAGCGAGTTATGTATTCCAGGGAATTTTGAGGAAGCCACAACAGTTTGTAGTTTTCCAGTTGCCTATCGTGTGGCAGTAACAGCAGCCCCCCAGCAAAGAGGAGAAAGCACTCTCATTTTCTCTGAGCGTCATTGTCATTTTCGCACTCAACAAAATGTTTTACGTAACGCTGCTGAGGTGTACACTCCAACCACACTACATCGCTCCTCTCTCGCCTCACGTTCAGTTTGCTAAACAACTTGTCATTTTGTGTGCTCTTCGTTCGGAGATGATGACACCCTCTGAAAATAATGAGTGTGAGCAGAACAAGGAGAGAACGTATAGCGAAAAGGAATCTACACAATCAACAACTACACTAATTGTTTTAATTTTTTTCCTGTAATCGTTTTTTGTGCGAAGAACCGCGCCAACCAACAACGTCGATGTAATAAGTATATACATTTTTTCTACCGAAGCTTTTAGCTGGAGGTGTAGAGTGGCTTTTGTTTTGTGACAAAAGAGCGAGAATTTTCCGTTATATTTATTTTTTATTATGTCATACATGCGCTCACCGAAAAAACTCTTTGATCACGGTGAGCTATATATAGTATTATTAACGTATGGATGTTTACTAGTCGTTATTGTCGAGAAGGCTAAATTGCAATTTTTCATCTGGATTCCAGGTATTTTTCCGGTAATCAGTTGTGAGCATATGATGCAGAAAGGGATCGTATTAAATTTTTCACATGTTGGGAGTTGGCATTGTGAACACGTCTACCGACAAAAATATGACAATAAATTTCCTGGAATGGATGATAATAATAGCTTTGTAAAGGCTACCAGGGACGTATTCTTTGAGTCTGTGCTCAATGCCAATTCTGCAGAAAGCCGACGAAGGGAGAAGGATATATTTCCATTCAAAAACTGTACACTGACATTTAATGAGTGAGTGCGTGGGAGGGGGAGTGTTCCACAAATTTGAAATTCTGATATGCCAACTAGCCATGGCATACCATCATGCACCACCACAAACATTTTATCAAAGAGTTGAAAGTTGAGAAGCAGGAAGTCCTCCGCCAAGGGAAACTCTTTGAATACATAATATTGTCGGAGCCCAATTTTTCCCTTCTGAGAATGTTTGCACATTTTGCGGAACAAAAAGATGTTCACTGCGGAGAGTTATTTGCTCGCATACTCATTTCCATAAATTTAGTCAACGTTTACATTAATGATAGGATGCTTCACATCCTTCTTAAAAAGTACAACTAATTTACTTTGAGTCGTTGGAGATCTTTTTAGAAACGTAAGAGCCCACTTCCTCCATCGGAAAATTCTTTTTAGTGGCTAATCATATACTATGATCATATCAAGTAAAACCCAACATCTAAAGTATATCTCCGAAACTTTATTTCAGCAGCAAGAATGTATCGCTTTCTTCGTGACTCTCGAGACATTAAGTCATCCTCGCATCATGTTTTCTTTGTTCGAGTGGCGAGTGGTCTTGTCCAAGTGGAATGGATGAAAATGATATATTATATACATTTATGAGTTGTGATGATGTCATGATGTCGTTTTTTGCAACACTGAAAGTACATAACTCTGAGCAGTTGTAAAAACTTCACTCTCCCACACACACACATTTCCCCTTTTTCATGTTCTCTTCGAGGTTTTTTCCTGTTCACTTCGAGACTTGATGAATGTCTCTTTCCGCTCGCGGAGAAAGAGGCATAGGCGTGTGAGGTCTCTGGGGACTTAAAATCAATTCCGACTCTAATCAAATTTTCTGATTTCACTTCTCCTCTCTTCTCCCTACCATCACCACTGCGCTGGGGCTCTTGAAAGCTTTTCCCGTTTTTACTGCACACGTATACATTTTATTTCCTCCGTGAGGATATGTGCAAATGGTGCGGCCACGCTGTATTTTTCTCCAGCTTTATTTGTGATTTTGGTAGTGCAGACAAAGATTAGTGCTGAGAGACAAACTAAGAGTACACATTTTTCATTCCTTGTGTTCGCTGTCGAGTGTGTAGAGCTGTCAACAGCAGAGAATTTTGCTCACTTCAAAAAAAAGTCGCCGCTTGGCAAGGAGTGGATATGTACCGGTGGAGGCTGAATTTACTAGTGCCCACACAACAATCGCCTCTCGCTCGCTTGTTAGCTTTAATTTCCTCTAATGTTTATGCATGCATAAAAATGATAGCGTCTAGACATATTGAGAATATTCAGATGTGACTCTCATCGCGTTATGTCTTCATCATTCCATGTTCCCAAAAACTTGAGCAAAAAAAGTTACGCATACAATATAAAACTGAGATTTTGCTGTCTCCACATTTTGAGTCCTTCGAGAGAAAATTTAAATCAAAACGGGATTCGTTTTCTATTTACCAGCGGGGAAAAATATCGTACACAGAAGTTAAGCTACACCTCTCCAGGTTGGTCTCGTACTCGAACGACAGAAGAGGGATTACAAAAAAAACTTTTTTTTCTAGTAAACCTCCTCGAAATCTAGGAAGGCCAGACGTTCAGTCCATTTTAGCGAGAAATAATATTGAAGGAGAGTACAAGTGAAGCAAGTGATCCCACCTTAAGCCGGTGTGAAAGGAAGGAAGCGCTCCTTTATTGCGACTTTCACCAACTCTCCACTCGTACGACTTTCACTTAAGAAAGTCAGCCAAGACACAATCTACAGAGTTGAAAGTGCAGTGGCTGCTGCTGGTGGAGAGACAAAAGATATGAGAAAACTTGTTCCCCAGATTTGTACTCTGGTTTTGTTGATGACGAGATTATGTTCGTTCACGAAGAGAGGCTTGCTGGATCTTCGCTTATAGAGAGATATGGCACGTGTACGCAATAATTAATAATATTAAGATGCACAAAGGGAAAACTAACGAGATAAGAAGACGACGGGAACAAGTCAGAATAAAGTTGTATACGAATATGCCGGAGAGAGCTAAATAATAACAATAATTTGGAACGACCTTTTAAGCTACTTGGTTGCACAAAGTAAATGAGGATCTCTGAGCACACAACTTAATATATGCATAGACTAAGGGCGTAACAAATTGTTGCTTTGGAGGGATTTTTTTAATTGCTGACATAAAGCATATTTATATAGGAAATATATACAGTCTTGTTTGCGTTCTTTCTCTGAAACGAAACCCATTTCTTTCTCTTTACGTACTTCAATTTGTTTAATTATTGAGGAATTTTTTCAAGTGCATCAAGCCAACGTTTTTGATGTGACATGAAAGCAGAACAGGAATTCTTTGAAACTTAAACTGCAATGAACTTCTACGATTTCAAACGTCGAAGAGCCCAGATAGAGATGAGACGAATGGGATATATACAATGGTAGAGTGGTTTTCCTCTGTTCGTTTTTCCTAATAATTATTTGGAAAAGTTGTTTCATTTAAAATGTTATCCATGCGAGAGAGTTTTACGTAATGGGCTGTACTCGTGTAAAATGTATAAGGAAACACGAATAAAATGACGAATTGCATAATTGAATTTTGAATTGGTACATGCATAACTATTTGGCTTAACAAGTTGGTAAATTATGGTAACTAACAAATGCCTCGGAGTGAGCCCCTTCAACTTCCTTCTTTATTTTACTCTCTCGAGCTAAATGTCAACTCGTCCTCCCTCGTTATGAAGATTGGTTCGGATGCAAATTGACTGTATTTAAATTGTCAAACGATGATATATATATAAACATATACATTTATTTACTTTATGATGGAAAAGCGGTTGAAAGTGAAAGGAGTTGAGTGCTGGAGGATCCGGTCACAACCGTTCAGGTCAAACCCAAGAGCACGGTCAACGACCGTGAGATATCACGCACGCAACTC
>JAQFZW010000180.1:0-92483 GCA_034687055.1 Heteromurus nitidus | reverse complement strand
CTAAACCACTGAGCTACACCGCCACACATATTCTTGGCATTCTCATAACTCATACTGTGTCGAATTGCTTTCCGACACTATAATTTATTTACTCATGGAAGGAAGCGATAGGAAAATTCAAGAGAAAAAAAGGTACACAAAATTTAAGTGCAGAATATGTGTCTAGAACACGCCGTTATGTTTTTAAAAATCTGCTTGAATGCCTATGTTACAGAATCAGATGCAAATGCAAGTGTTTCATCGTGCTTCGTGCTTAAGAATGTGCGTTGTGTATGACGAATTTCTATTACGATTTCGTAATCACAGCCAAAAAACCTGGCATACACTAATTCATTTTTTTACTAGAAATTGGCTGATTGAAAGTGAGCTCGTAACATTCCTATACACTTACGAACAAAATTTAACCTTAACATGACCTCTGCAAATTTCGCTCCAACCTCTTAATTTTTTCCTACTTCAAAAATACATCGTTGGGTTGGTCAGGATTGAATCATGACATCAAGAAGACGTTACGTTACAGTTTAAACTAAAAACACTATAATTTATTTTTGCAGTATACAACCACATATTTACCTCCACAGGTGGAAAATTACATGTCAAATTAGCCAAAGGACACTATTATGTCGATATGAGTTGAAAATAAGTCTTTCTAACGAATTCTAGGAAATCTACGACAGCAAACAAAACAGCTAATATCCTCCGTACATAGTTCATTCGAATGCGCTTGTTTAGTTAAAAACTACGTAAGATAATCATCGTCATCATCATCCTATGAAATCTCGATGGGTTATTTATTATGGCGTTCACATAATATTTTGTGGTTAAAATATTTGTAAAGAATTACGAGAAAGATTATTATCAATACAACAAAGTCAATTTAATACAAAAAGATGTAATTAGTGAGTCTGGCAGAAGAAGCATACGAGACTTTATCTTGAGAAAGGTAAGGAATTTAAGAGGTCGGACCGGTCAAAACTTCGTCCACTTTCTTCTCTCCAGCAACCATAAGAGTTTGAAGGAGAGCTAAATCCATCTACCACCGGGGGTCCACCGTACAATTCAAAATTAGAAACATTATCCTTATCTCGAACTGCTCTTTACGTCTCTTTTTAGACTAATTTCACGTATTTTAGGAGTTTACGTTAAATGTTAAGTCACATGTTGGATGGATGGTCAAAAGAGTAAAAACGTAGTACGAATAAAGCCTTTCATTATTTCTTCAACCTCTCTGCCCCAGTTTAATTTAAGATGGTTACTTGCTCTTTTCAGAGAAAAGGATTTGCGTGAAAATTCTTTGAATTTGAACAATAATTCGACAATTTTTTCCCATTATCCGTGCGCAGCCAACACAAAAACAATTTATATATAATAAAAGTTTAATGATTGCCTGGAACTGAGGGAAGGGATAAGTTTAAATCTGTGGTGCGCGTCACATTCTAAATGCCAGGTTGAGCGGAAAGATTGGAGAAATGAAGCGATGAATTCCTGCTCCAAACAAATAATTGGCTTTTTCCGCTTTCACGGCAGAAAAGAAAGTCACGTTGATCTTCGAAGATGCTTCTTCGCACATTTACGTAATAATGTCTGGATTCGCTTCCCACGTCAAGACAAAAAAAACTTTATCATTCACTTCACAAATCCTCTCATTATAATCCCTTTTCGGATTTGTAACTTGAAGGGAAAATAGTTCACGTAAAACATCTTATAAAAACTCTTTGTCAACAGGATGTGCGCCGAAAGTTTGCATAAATTAGGAACTGGCTAAAATTAGAAATGGATTCGGGTCGGCTTTAATATTCTCGAACATGCCTTTGAATAGCTAAATTCTAATGGAATATAGGCAAGGCACATAGAAATCAAATTGGACGAATCGCTTTCATTCCTCACAATTCTTAATCAAGGATATAGAAAAGCACATTCTATAGATAGAAGAGATTTGCGGGTCTGCCTTTGAAAATAGAAAATGGAACAGTGCTATGTCGTCAGTCGAAGAAATTACTTTTCCTTCTGAAGCTAAAAATAACCAATGTATCGGATCGGATCATAAATAGTCTCGGATATTGGCAGATGTGCTCTATTCAAGCAGTGACCGTGGCTAAAAGGAGCATGTTCTCCATTCGTCTGGATAATTTGTACATAGCCCATTAACTATTAATAGAACATTCGAGGATCCTTTCTGGATTATTACAGTGTTAATAATATCACACAATGCTTGATCTTTTATGCAAGGTCGAACCTGTTTCATGTGCCGGGTGCGGCGCGTGAGAAACATGTCACATGTCAACACATAAAAATCGCTTTCTGGAAATATACATATGTCCTTGCATAGTAGATGCAAAGTTAATCTGAATTTCGTTGGATTCTATTTGTAATTAGGTATACAGCTGCTTTATGAGTCACCCTTTATCTTTCAAACATTATATTGTGATTTGCGAAATCGAGGTTGCATTTGGACGGTAATTAACGTTTTGCAAATTGAGAAAATTCGTGATCAATGGTTTCAAATAAAGGAACCTTTGATCTCATACTTTCCCACTGTAATCGCTAGCTTTGCAATCCCACTGGACTTTCGGCGATGGTTATTCAATTCCGAGAACTGAATAAGCCAGTAAAACTAATTTGTGAATTAAATCTACCCACAGCCATAGATATGTAATCGGGATGTAGATGGTGATAAAAGTGTTGATACTGCCTGAATCCCTAAAATCGCAATGATTTACTTTTTGTTCCGAAATTTCTCTTTCGCAAGCACACACGTGACTCGGAACTGTTGGAACTCAGAGAACAAATAGTACATTTATGTAACCACTTTGATGGTAACATGACAGACTCGACTGTTCTTGTGTAACCTTTTGCCAATTCTTCTAAATTATCAACTTTAATTAGGTTAGAGGTTCTGCGCCCTTTATGTCCCGGAGCATGTATTGTAAATTGTGCCACTGACATATCTCGTGACGAGAAACCAAATTGTTGAAACCTTTTGTCTTCATACTTGCCTGAAGCATACACCCCCTTACTTTTCTAACGTATTTCACGTGTACAGCTCGGAATTGGGAAACAATTTGACGTTGTTTAAACTTCGTCATTTTCCTATAGCTTCCTAATTGGATCCGTAGAATAATATCTTACTTCTCGTTTAAACAAAGGGCATATTTACATTTGAGCATGTAGGTGTGACATAATTATAACAAAGCTGAAGAAATACCTGCGAAGTGGTGGAAATGATGCGTTTCTCCAAATCCCGGACGGAAAGAAGGGGATTCTTCTTCATACTAAGGTGGGATATTGGTTCCATGAAATCTGTTTCGCAAACTATGTCCGCGTAGCATTCCTGCAATGATATTTATACAATTCACCTTCAGCAAATTATATTCT
The DNA here is from genome assembly GCA_034687055.1 of Heteromurus nitidus. Classification (NCBI taxonomy): domain Eukaryota; kingdom Metazoa; phylum Arthropoda; class Collembola; order Entomobryomorpha; family Entomobryidae; genus Heteromurus; species Heteromurus nitidus. Next base: position 89,108 of record JAQFZW010000180.1, on the reverse strand, counting down.
CCCAATTATTTCTCCAATTTATTACTGTGAGTAGTGAAGTAGATAAGCGTGTTTTGTAGTTGTTTAATAAACCGTTAAAGAGAGAAGAAAAAAACGTTTGCCTTTTACCTTCAGTCGAGTGTTGAGGAATACCCAATTATCGTGATGATGGCTGATCTCCTCGCAAATTTCACAAAGGTTACGCAAATGCTAGAGAAAGCACAAGGAAAAGTCGTTGCAGAAAAGTTTTTACAACATTTTTCACAGCGTTCATAACACAACGTAAAGTCATGTAACATTCAATGTCAATCATGTCAAAATGCGAGTTCCTACTTCCATTTCCTTGTGTATTTTCATGGTCATCAGCAAAAGACCAAAGCCAAATTTTGAAATTTTTATATTTTTATCTTCACGTGCATTTCCAAGATTTAACCTTTATACAATCGTCTAACCATTTAAAATAATAAGATTGTGCAATTCGTTATATAAATTGACACGTGCCTATAACAGATTGGCACCTACGCTTCAATAGAATTACTGGACGTGTCACGTTTTTCATGTAGACATCAATTGACAATTTTCCAAAGGTGAAAGGCATGCCTCAAGCGTGGTGAGGTTCCGAGAATAATTTCAGAAGGGGATTTGCTGGAAAAATCATGTCAGACATTGAGGAAAACATCACCACAAAAGTTACAAATAAGTTATAATTACTTTTCTCAAAACTTGATTTGGTCTGGCACATTCTTTAGAATAGGAAATGAATTGCATGAATCAGAGACAACGTGCAAAACGAGGCACATGTGTGGTAGTATAACTAACAGTAAAGCCGAAGAAACGGAAGTAAACACACGCATGATGAAGTTTTTGGTATGATGAGTGTACCTCAAAAGGAGCGAAAAGTAAAGAGGTCATATCTAGATGTCCTTTTGGCACTGTAGTTTCAAGTACAAACTTGGCAAAGTCTTGAATACTCATCTTTTCCGAGAGGATCACTGCGGAGTAAGCCAGACTTTTGGCGTAAGCAGAGTAAGCTGCGATGATTTCTGGAAGCTGTGAGAAAAAATCAGATAAAATGAGCATTCTAATAAATTCCTTTCCAAGAAAACAAATTCGTCATTGTACATTTCTCTTGTAAAACGTTCAACTTACATGATCAGAATGTGTGGACAACAATATTCTCCCCAACTTCCAGGACGAACTGTTCGATCCATTTGCGACACATTGTAAAATTCGCTTGGTCATTGTAATAATCTGTGAAGAGCAAAATCGTCGATTATTGACATGGCTAGCCTGACGTTACGGGCCTAATTTACTAAAGGAATTCCAAATGACTATTCATTTCATATTACCTTAATAACTTGTGCAAAAATTAAATGAATTTCTTGAGGAGTGAGCAAACGATTGGCTTGCGCAGGAATAAGGTAGCGATCCAAAGCAGCAACCACTTTCCGAAAGTATTTGAGTTCACAGATGAAGAACTGCTTCAGGTAATCATCCTCATTGTCCAGTAGCTGCGTGTGAGAAGAAAAATGTGTTACTTGAACGTCCGTAACATAATTTTATTTTAACGTAATTAATAATAATGAACCAGGTACCAAATCTACGTTTAAGGTTTTATTAGTTTAAAGCTGAATAAAAGAATTTAATGCACGAATATCTACTCATTCTACAGGGACTACCATACTTGGTTCATGATACTTTCATAATTGTAATGCTATTTTCATCAAGCCAAAACGGTTCCGTCAAATAATAACATTTTGCAAAGCTTTCTATACTCTTAAACGCTTAAACGTTCACTCGTGCTTATTGCACCTATGTATTGTCCACATAGTATGGATTATTTGCAGAAAGTACCGCCGCCTACAGGCAATGACAATTCAACTTTGCCATTTCATCTTGGAAAGCAAAGGAGAAACGAGAAAAAAATATCCGAAGTTCATAGAAGTACTAAGTCGCATATTGAAGAAGAATGTAACGCTCCAAGAATGCATAATAAAGAAAGGAATTCTACTTGAAACTCGGTATTTATACGCATTTTCATCAATACCGAAAAAGAATTTTCAACATGGACCCTCGTCCAAATATGGGATAGCATCATCCCCACTCTCCACGCGACTCTAGTGTTTTATGTGCGCGATAAAAGAAACTCGGCACTACATCCACGTATATAAGTTGGAGTATACTATCTCTACATTAAAGAGTTGGAGAGACTAGGGGTGAACAGCTCCACTAAAAGTTATGCAGATGTGCTAAAATATCCGTGGAGTTTGGCACGGTTCCCTATCTTCGCCAGAAGATCCTATCTGAGCCATCTAGGAGGCTGGTGGTGAAAGCGGTGAAAGTCAGGTATTTTCCTAGAGTGAGTTAGAGAGTCGTTGCGTGACGCTACGAGAAAGTTTGATGTTTGGTCTTGAGCCAAAAAAAAACTCGCTAATTTCGCGGAAGGAAATGTTATCAATCTAAAAGAAACGGTAAGGATTTCATGCTATATAACTTCGTAGATAGCATCTCAACACCACTCGCATGCTTTTCCCAGAGGGTAAAAGATATTAATATTTTAAATGTTGAAATAATAATGAGGTATATAGGTCTCAATCATTCAAAAAACTGAACAATTTAAAAAAATTAGTTTCAAACGGTGCATATTATATTTATTCTTTACGAATATAACTTTCTCTCTCTTAAACTTTATAAAAACAATAAAAAATTACAAATGAGCGCCAAACGAAATTCAACACTTACTCTTCTACGATGTTTTCTCTCATAAAAACGATATATAAAAAATTACATGCATACAAAATTATAATACAACACAAAATTTTTACAATAAAACACAACCAATGTACACAAAATATATATATAAACAATATTATATACATAGAACGGAATGCAAATAGTAAATCTCCGATAAGGTACTTTTTCCCGACATGACATGTTCATTCAATATAGCTCATATGTCACCTCACGTCGTTTAATGTTACACACACTCGTTTAGATTATACAAATAAAAAAATATCACATCAAATTATACAACTAACTTCTACAAAAACACAACTTGTACAAAGTAATTGAACAGAACACATTCAAAAATCACAAGTACTCTTTACAAACACACAAAATTGAGGTAGCAGTGGTTTTCACACACACTTGTAAAAAACGTGTACGCAGTAAAATAAACAGGGTGAATATATTAAACATTTATATAATAAATTAAAATTCACAAACATGCAAACAATATTTTATACATATAATACACATATATAATTACTTCTAATTAAAGCAATAAAAAATACGCATTTTCTTGTTACATTTATTCTTTTCCACGAACGGGATCATTTACAAAAGCAAACATTATGGTTGTAGTACTACATTATGCTGCTTTCCCTGCGATATGCTTTTAGGCTTCTGCATTCATTAAGAAATGAAATGAAGCAGAAAAAAATGATTTACTATATACTACTGTTTCATGTAATGTGCCTCTAGCTACACACAAGTCAGCACAATTTTTTTCCCTAGGGCTTGGCCATGTAAACAGAAGAAAGGCTGCCTTACAAAAAAGGAGCTACACCCATTCGATAATTTCGACAAATGACTCGATATGACCCAACTGCTGGCAGCCAAGTCGAACCGCAGCATATTATACAATATGTCATGTTTCATGTCCCTACGTTTCGCAACGTATGCATTTTTCACGGTGGAAGGCGATCGAGTCATCAATAATTCGAAGGGAACAGTGAACGCTCTCATGGCATCCGATCCCATTCTTTCTTTCTCCTTCTCTTTCTCCAGCACAATGACATCCACATAAATTTTTTCCGCTGGCGATGCATGTAACTGTTACAGCTTCTAAAGCTTAACTTGCATATTGCATTTTTTTTGGATAAAAACAGCAATTTGAGGATAGTTGTGCAAGTAAATTTGGTTATGCACGATAAGTTATAAGTTGTATCAGTTAGGAAATCGCTAAAATAATGATTTTCTCAAATGAAAACGCATAAAAACGTAATATTATTATTATTCATGCGGGCTATAGTGGTCATGTTATTTTATCCACTATAAGCATTGGTTTTGGTCAGTCAAAATAGAAAAAAAGAGAGAACTAGTTTTCCCCCAAGAATTTTTTTTTGCAATGACACACTAAAGCTACTCCCTTTCACACTCCATTCCTCCTTTCCAAGGCGAAGAAGAAGAAGAAAATCAGAGGGAGTTGATGTTGAAATATACGAGCATAGTGAAAAGACCCATTTCATTACAAATATCGTCAAGACCATTAAGATAAACTCTGTGCAATGTACCTAAAGTCTTCACTTCTCCCAGAAATCCTTATGCACTTTCTCTAATACGCCATTTCATTCATCCATCCATCCATCTAACCACCCGTTCATTTTGGCAATATTGCTTTCTACACAAGACTCCATTTTCTGAGATACCTTCTCGCACGACACGACATGAAAAATATATATAGTTCCTTCAGCTACCTCCTCTTTCCTTGCTCTATACTCTAACCATCAGGCAAAAAAAGAGTGTTTCGGTACTACAAGGCGAACATTTTTTTGAAAGTGAGAAAAGGAACCATTTTCCTCTCTCCCTCTCTCTCCTATGCTCATACTTATTCTCCTTGTTTGTCCCGTTTTTTCTCACTCCTCCGATTTTTGACTTGGCGAGCATTCACATGTTCTGATGTGTGTGTACAACCCATTTGTAACCGAGTTAAAGAAAACTGATCGAATCACCCTTTTTTCTCTTTATCAGAAAAAAAGGAAAGAGGAAGGTATTTCCGCTTCAGTCGCTGTTTTCTAGAAAAAAAAACCTTCTTGAACCTTTTTTCGTCTTCTTTTCAAGACAAGCACGGAAAAAAACATGGTGAATACTCGACACAAGATATGTGTACATATGTTTCTCTCCGAACACAATATTTTTTTTCTCCCCTCTTTTCCCCGAGAGAAACTGACAAGAATCGCCTAACAAGAAAGCCAAACCCAACGGTTGCCACATATTTTCAGTTAGTTACTTAACTCTTCCATAGACTCTCACAGGATATGAACATATTATATAATTTTCCTATCTTATTTGCATTACTTTACACCTCCTTTTTCCAACATTGCTTATTGTTCAGAAGAAGGATAGTGGAACGAAGGGTTAATATCATGTCCCTTATGTTCTTGTACTCAACATGCAATCCCTTTTTCTTCCTCCTTCCTTGTACGAATACAGAACAGGTTGAGAGAGAAAACAAGTTTTCTCGTGTTGAAATCCAGACAAGCTCACTCATTTCTTCGCATAATATTTCTTGGCTGAAGGAAAAGTACTCATCCTCACCGTATTTTCTCTCTACTTATCAAGACCTCTTTCTCTCGCCGTGTGTCTCGTCTGGTCTAGTCCACCTACCTAATAATATTTCGAGGCGTTACGTGGTTATAATATAGTTTCTTCTACTTCTTCTTCTGACGCTATATAACCTACCTTTCCGTTTTCTCTCTACCTAATAAAGGAAAGCACACACACATACAAGCTGTTAGACCTTGTAACACTTGATCTATAACACTCGTACATCTTCACACGGTCTCAGCCAACCAGTGTGAATTTTTGCTTCACATGAGAATCCCACTGTGAAAGTCGTCGTTTCCCCTCAACTACAATTGGGATCTTAAGCCCCCGGAACCTCCATCACACCAATAGAAATAACAATCTGTACACACATAATATTATTTTTTGCACACACATTGTATAAACCTACAGTTTGCTTCTCCACGATCTAGTGCACGCCACACCAAATTACGTCAAGTCCTTCACTTCACACGCCGCGCCGTGTGGCCGCATTTTTTCTTACTATCTTCTCGTGTATATTTTGTTCGAAAAGAAAACCTAAGGCGGAAAGAGAAGCATATATAATTTCTCTCCTTGAAGCAGTGTGGAAATGGTTCCCACGAATCTTCCCTCAAGTACGTGATGCACTCCGACTATCGGATATAATTCATAATTTAGCTTTCCGTGAAGCCATTATGCTTTTGAATTATTACCAATTCATTACTTTTATATAATGCTACAGTCTTCTCTGCATACACTTTTGTGCTCATCCTAAAACTTCCTCTTATATTGTCCTTTTCAACATTATCCTACTTTGTGCGAAAAAAATGCCTTCATAGTCTTCTGCTCGAGGTTCTATGCAAGAAGTGTTTTTTGCTCGTTTCATGAAACACCTTCTTCATAAGAACAATTTTCACCTCGCATTTTCGATCACTTTCCGTGTCAGTCCAAAGCTTCATTATGGAAACAAACAAGAGACACGAACAAGGGAAAAGGAGATGGAGGAAGATTCAAGAGAAGAATTTTTAACAGAGTGAGAACGACTCGAGAAGATGGAAAGGCTCTCCGTTTTCCTTCAGATCTTTCAATTCCCCCTGGGAATCCATTTTACTGCAGAACTACTACTAGACACATATTGCAGCAGAGTAGAGAGAGAGTAGCGTTTCGCAGCAGCAATTCCGAGGGAACATAAGGATACGGTAATAATAGTACAATGTAATATTTTCTCATTTGCCAACGAGCAATCAAGGAAGGAGTGTTCTTAAGAGATTACTACTTTGAGAAAATGGCCATATGGCGGAATGGAAATATAATGCTCACAATATGCCTCTATTCACATTGATATCATTCATTACGCTAGGACATGATATAACTTCCCTAGTCACCTGCCCCATCAATCAAGACAAAAAAAGCAACCGTGCCATTATCCTGCACTCGTCTTGTTCATACGGAATTATTGCGTTTTTTGGCCAATGCGATGAAAATAGGAAAAATGAAAATGAAACACGAAAGCTCATGAACAGTTTTGTAATGGATAACTTATCAGAAAGAGCCCATTTCCTGTTAAATCGCCAAAAAAGGGATTTCCTGTGAAGAGAACAGGGAGAAGATACTTGACAATAATAGAGTAACCTATGGAAGGAAATAAATATATGGAAATCAGCATGATTACATTTCCTCCTTCGCCCTCGTCCACTGGACTAACAAAAAGGATATAGGATAATTTTGAGCGAAAAATTTTCCAACTTCATTTCACAGCGTCCTTTTGCTCTCATGGTCTCTGCTTTCTCTCTAACAAGACGAGTATGTGTTCTAATGGTGATCTAATCTGAAAAGCGGACGCGTAATGCAATTTCCTTCCACTCAGAAATTCAAATTGCTTTTATTTCTCCTGCACGGGTGAAGGTATATATGCCTTGTTCCACCTCTCTACATATATTATACGCTGACACTCCGAAGGACATCATTTCCTCTTCTTTATATTCATCATCATGACCTTTGGCAAGCTATGACAATCATGAGGAAGGGTAAATGGGACGTACACGGTAATAGGTAAACTGCTACAATATTCTCTTTGGTGAGCTTATAGAAAACTTCTTCTTTCGTGTCATTGTGCAAAGTTGAAGAGGAGCATATAATTCCGTTCCAATAATATTGTTGATTTCGTAGCATTGCTAACGGGTTACATACTTTGAATAAATGTAAATGGGAGTTTGGTTTTTGGATGAATGAATGAATTGTGGCAGAGGGCAAAAAAGTAAATGTCGATTTATTGGAACATGGTCCAACAAACGCAATCACATCACCTGAGGCAAGTTCCAGTTGGAATAAGGGAACTTATCACACATGTCATCACGGGAAACATACAAAAAGAGACGTAGCTGGAGTTCTATGTGGCATTGATATACATATGTCACGTCTTTGACTGTCAAATGTCATTTGTTTGGATTACCCATTGTCACCGCTCCACTGCATGTCAAGCGATATAGGTCTTACAACCAACGAACAAAAATAGCCACTTTACCAAGGAACACTCGACGCAAAACAAAGTAGTCATTCTAGCAAAAAATAATAATATTGCTTCAACTCAACCAACACAAACTACGATTTACTGCTCTCGTGCATTTTTTAAACAATGGTTCCTTGACCAACCTCGATATTGAAGCGAATCCTCCACGCAGAGGATCCTGTGGTTGGTTGTTGTGATTGTGAAGGGCACGCGTTGCCAACATTCGAGGCAGAAACGGGTGGTGCAGGAGGTGGTGGCTTGAGAATGGACGTTGGCGGTGGTGGCTGATGATGAATACGACTAAGCAGGGGATTAGTAGGTGCTGCTCCTCCGCCAGTGACTGGTGGTGAACTCATGGGAAGACCTGATGTAGTAGTGTTCTTAATGTTGTTGCAGTTGTAACTATTGTTTTGAGGCAATGCGGTGGATGTCGTCGTCGAGTTGTGGACTGTAGGTCGATGATCACGGCAGTCAGAAGAAGAAGCGGTAGTAACACCTGTCTTGCTAACAACAGCTGGAGGCAGACTAGGTTGATGATGAGGAGGAGGAGGAGGAGGTTGCACACCACAAGTCGCTGGATGAATGGGGTGAGGTATGTTTGCAGGCGCTGTCAAATGCGGGGGTAGAGGTGAAGCTACGTGCGGATGCTTTCTCCATATCTCCAGGTCCAATTCCTTTCCGGTTGACCTAGTAAACCAGAACACGCAAAGGATTGTTATTAGAATTCATATTTCAGCAGTCATTTTTTTTCAAAGGGAAAACACCTCATAGCAAGAGACCACTTCAATACTAATTATACCTGCTGCCGCCACACTCCACAGAGAACCCCTTCCCAATTATTAAAATAAAGCTTTTTAATTACTCGCCACATTGTGCCACCTTCACCTCAGCCACAGCTCTTATTGTTTAGTCTATTTCTCCATTGACCCAGTTTTTTTGTCATCAAAAGGCAATAAAAATTACTTTTCGAGGGGGTACATAGAGCAGCCATGCGATACACGACGATACACAAAACCCATTTTCTCTCACTTTCACCTTTTCTCGCCTACAACTCCTAATGGTTGTCTTCAACGTGAGAAAGTCCACAGGTAATAAACACAATTATGGGCTTGGATAGACACTCTCACAGACAAACACTGCTAATGTGACGGGTGGATCAATTATCCTCTCTCACTCTCATGCTCGCCTTTTCTCACTATCCTCATATTCCCTGTTCACACATGTGAGAGTCCACGTGAAACATTATGATATTCTACACCTTTCTCCTCTCCTCTACAACAAGAAATCTTTGCCAATAGACCTCTCTTCCATAAGTAAGTGTAGCTCAACCTTTCCCATCGCGAGTGTGTGAATGAAAGCTCCGAAATTAATTGTTTTTACTTGAGCAACCCTACACCCTCCTCACTCCTAAACTGGATTCCTCATGTACACTTATGTATATGGCACACATAAATTCCCTACCTTTGGCCAAGTGTTTATATACTTACTTTTCTACAGTGCTTCCGGTATAATAACAACCTTGTTTTATTGAAAGCTTTTCTGCTTGATAATATATATGTTTTGTTTCTTGTGTAGTCATTTTTTTCGGTACTGGAAGCGGGTTTCCGCTCATACTTTCTCTTGTACCTAAACATGATGATTACATGTATGGATATCGTTTTCTCTCTTTCTCTTCTTGTTTTTACTAAACGTGTCGTGGTAAATGGCAGCCTTCAACTTTTATATGAGGGTCATTAGTCTCTAAGCACATTTACACGCCACTTGGCCACTCAACGGTGAATATTTTCCTGGAATTAGAGAAAGAAGAAAGAAATACTGTACTACTAAAGCTTATTTTATACTTTTTCTCTCGCTCCACTTCCTTTTGCTAGTTTTGCAAAAAAAGAGAGAATAAAAGTGTTGCGTGTTGGCAAAAAACAGGCAAGATTACAAGTATAGATTACGTAGTATGACTTGTTTTGCTGATTACTTCCCTACCTGAAGAGAGAAAGAGAAAACCACACTAAGGTGAAAGGTGTGCTGAGGTATGTGGTAAGTGCATAGTAAAATGTAACAACATCGTAATACTAATAATCGTAGAAAGGGAAAACACGGAAACGGGAGGGTTCATCAAGTGAGAAAAACTCTTTCAAATTACGTCCCTTATGTGAACAATAACTCACGCTAATTCCTCGTACTACCTATAATTTGAAGTGTCTAATAGCGGACACGGATGTACAATAGGAAAAAGTATTTATATTAAAAAACAGAGTTACAACTTCATTTTCCTCAACCTGGATTACCGTTACACTGACGAAGAACAAGTACAACAAGTACACACAAGTTGAATGAAATGAAAGGGAGGAGAAGTGAGGGGAAAGGGACAATCTGTGTGGAGGAAAAAATATGGCGAGTGAAATGGAGTACTAATCTAGTCCATAATTTGGCTCTTATCTCGTATTATCTCCGCTCTTTCAACCAAATCCTTGCATAAAGGCTAGCGACGAAGAATAGTAAATAATGGAGAAAAAGGTGAATTTATGAGGAGAAATAATTCTCCTCTTTTTCTCTCTCCTCTTCTCGCAGAAAGGGTTTTCTCTTACTTCATTTTATTGTAGATAGTAGTGTTGGGCACGGTGGTAACGTCTTCCCCATTGACTCCAATGATTAGATCACCAATTTTGAGCCCCGCCAGATCCGCTGTTTTATCCTTCTCAAGACGCTCAATCCTAGAGAAAAAAAATCGTAAAAAAGGGTAGTAAAGGTTAAATATTTAGAAAATCCGTCTCGTAACCACATCCATACTGCATGAATAATGGATTACGAAGGAAACGTATGAAACAAGAAAGAAGAAGTAGCAGAAAAAAGGGGTTTCACTTTTTTTTACTCATATTTCTCTCTCCACTCGTCTTTCTCGTTTACATTCCAATCTGCACACTGCATCACTCTTCTTTGAAGAAAGGAGAGAGCAGAAAAAAGAGAGTGAAAAGAGACCGTAAGGCTTCATACAATGTTTTTAGTATGCATTCATCTTATGCATATTACTGCCAGCTGTATATGTTTCAACAGGGGAAAAAAGTTTTTCTCCTTTTCGTATGAGATTATCATCATGATCATCATGATCGCTCTTTCTCAGTCATCACACATATCACATAGGATGCATGGAGTGTACTTTAAGTAAAACTTAAGAAGGTATAAAAATGTGATATACGAAGTAGCGAAAGGAGTGATAGGGAACCCGTTTCTCTTCTTTCATTTCCACGCATTCCAAGATTTCCCTTAGATCCTCATGTCAAGTCGTAAAAAAGGAACTTTTGGAAAATATATATGGATTGAGAGGGAGAGTGTAAACTTTTTGACTTTTTTGGTGAAAGAATATAAGTTTCTCTCTATAAAAAAGTCAAACAAGTTTGCACACTCATTGAGTTGAGCGTCGGAGCCTAGACAGCTAGAGAAAAAAGTCAGTTTTGTGAACTTGCATGTTTAACCATGCTTAAACTGGGTTATGACTCAAATAATAATTGCTATTCCAAGTATGCGCACCAAATTCACAGTAAGTTTTTCAAAGTTTTGTACAAGTGGAAGAGAAATCAAAGCCATGTTTTATAGGAAAACCTCAATCATAAGAAGGAGAAGAAAGTTTTTAGTTCAAGAAAATAATATTTTCCAACTAACCTCGGAGGTGACACCCAAACAACACTAAATCCAAAACCAGCTCCTTCCTGTTTCGTCATATGGACCCTGACACGAAAGCCCAACTTGTCGTCTAGCTCGATGGAAGGTACTGGAGGAGGCTCACAACAGTCTTCAACACCGCTATCCATGGTGGAGGAGTTTTGAAGCTGGGTTTTGCCAAGTTGGTACTCTTGCTCGTAGCAGCTGTCCGGTGATTTACAGCTTCGACTAGGTACTGAAGGTATGACGCCTTGATCAAGGGTTTCGATATGCGAGGGAAGACCGACCATTGCTTCAGTTGGTTGATGCACCCCTCCCGACCCTGGAGGAGTTGCTGCTGTTACAATTGCAATGGGACTCGGTCCTGGCACCAGACCGCCACCGCTGCCACCGGCTGCAGTTGCCGCTGCTGATGATGAATGATTGTGAGGAAAGTGATTGGAAGTTGCTAGTGATGAGGAGTGAGCAGGGTATGAGACACTGCTCATTTTCCTTTTCCGTAATTTTAGCCAGCACTGAGTTGTATTCTGCAATAAAGAGAAAGAGAGAGAGAAAAGTTAGTGCATGCCTGTACACGACGGAAATGTCACAGATTTTTACAGGATATCACCCTCATAACCGGTGAACACTGAACAGAACACACAAATCTTGACTCAAGCGAAACGTGATTCTATTTATTATTCAGATGTTAGGGAGAGAACTTTCACTGTGGATGTTACATCTGTGTATCAACATATCAAAACCTTTTCTACCATTCATTTATGTTTTATCAAGACACAATAAACCATCAAGCTTCCCCATAGCCTTCTTCTCCGTCGTCCCCCTTCCTATTAGTATCCTCTCACATACTCACTCACTACCACCACCATAAAGTAATTGAGTTCTCAGTCCTTAGCTATGCGTTATAACGAATAACGTATAGATGACGAGGTGATATTTGCCCATCAATGAAGAATATATTGTGCAACATAAGGCATTTCACAATAATAAATTTCCTTTCTCTCGTCTCCTTTTTTATCATCATGTGACCCTTGCCACTAGCAGAAGCACGAGTTCTATATTTACGCTCTTGCGCATAATTGTCAGGAGCACACAGGCCGACCCCAAAAAGCTCATCATAAATGGCCCTTCTGTTTAATGGAAAATGTACACATATGGCCACATAGTGGTGCTCAGGGAATAATAATTACTCAACAACGGTCATAACTTAGGTCAAAGAGCTGAGAGTGACTATATGGATAAGTGCCTACTTGCTTTCTCTTCTTTTTTCTCTGCTCAAAAGCTTTCTTCTTTGTTTTACACTGCCTCTGGTAAAGAGCACAGTCTTTGTGGTGCTATGCACTCCATGCATACTTGAAGATAATGAGAAAAATGAAGAGCGCAAAATACTTTCACAAGCTACTTTGATGTATGAGTATGAGATGACATGTTGTTTTTTATGTTTGTCGTAGGTTCAAGAAAGAAAGCAGAGGAGTGAGATAAATGAGTACAAAAAATAAATATAAATAAAAGTTGTACTTCCGCGACAATCCAAATATTATAAATATATTAGTATGTGTCACATATGCAGCAGGTATGTCGATGCGCTTTTGCTCTGTGAGACGCAGTGCTAGAAAACTTGAAAGGGTATTACGGTGAGGTTGCTGTGACTGATGTTCACTTAAATTCATTGAAGACAGAACTGCACAAAGTATAAAATGTGTAATAAAGAAAATGACAATAAAAACCAGCGTTGTTGGCGTGTAAAATCCAGCAACGACATTTCACTCCTTTGGTGTGTGCATCTCTCTGTGATGCAATGAAAACCTTCTAAATGTATGCAGGAATTCATCACATTTTCAAGATGAATGTAATGCAATGGAACATAAATAGGTCTTTCAGGTCATCATACTCGACGATAACGAACATCGTCTTGGAGTATAGAGGAAATACATTAAAAGGAGCTTTAAATAGAAGGAGCATAGTACAAGTCGCCATGCCCAAAAGTTGTGTTTTCTTTATGCTTGCGCCCTGCACGTAGTCATCATCATGATCATCATCATCTCCATTCTCTACCTACGCTCATTCTCCGTGAACTTCCTTCGTTAGAAAAGTTTTCCCTCTTTTGTCCATCATTACGTAGTAACTTTGAGTATACACAGAAATTTTCGTATCTTTTCAGAAATATCAATTCACTCCGACATCAGCCGGCGTAACGAAATGTAACTTGGTATATTTTCTAATATGATTAGGTACTTATATATAAGTATTTATTATTAGTACACGACACAACTTTACGACATATCTGGACGAGTGAGTTTGAATGAAGGAATATAGAGAGAAATAAGTACGACGGAGAGAAGAGAAAAGAAAGAAAAACTTCCCCCTTCTTCCTCACTTACTCTGACATTTCCGTTGTTAGAGACGGTTCTGCTCCGTATTGGAACTTATTGTGTGTTTCTACTATCATGTCTTTTTTGGTGAAATTAGTCTTCTTTATGAAGACAGCGTGGAGGTATACAAATATCATGGACAATGTAGGTAACTACGCAATTAATTTGAGTATATAGGTACTCTTCCCGTCCGTCATGTGACGTTAGCGAATCCATGTTTACCAGTGATACACCGCGATTTTCGTCGTTGTTATTGATTTCGGAAGAAGAAAACTGCGCACCCACTCACTCACTCTCTGGAATCACGAGACATTTCGCCGATATTACGAGATGAGTGCTTCTCTACCATAATAATCCTGTATGCTCTTTGTCACTAATCCAATCTTCTTATGCCACTAACTGCAGCTTGCAACGTTATTATTTTTAGTACATTTTTAAAAGCCTACTGAGCTGGAATCACAAAGATATCATAGTACTAGAGACAGTTGAAACGAGAACGAAAATGATTTCACATGTGAATGTTTCATTCGAAAGGAAAGCTGATATTACATCCAAATCCGCTTTAGTTTGAGGGGCTTTCTTCACTTTCACCATGAACATATAAAGTTCTCTATGAGAGTATTACTTTTGTAATTGTAGTAAAACAGGTTGAAGTTGCACGACAATTAAGTATTATATATTTATTAGTTGCCTCTATATGTACACCAGATAATTGGGTGTTACGTTACTATTTTGTATAGAAATGTTTGGAGCCTGAGACTAACACATTATAAATTATAAAACAAATAAAAGTGTGCTATTCACCGGAAACCATCTACACTTCCCCCAAAAGGCTTGATTTGTTTTTTGAGCTGTTTATGTTAATTAAAGGTGGCAAAACGATGTGACAGAGTCGTAGGGCGAAACAAGGTTACACACAGATTTACATTAGTTGTACATTTTCCCATTCAACTCAACAGAACACACTGTAATTTTCTGATTGCGCACATACACACTCGCATTTACACACGAAACACACCAACCACACTTACTTAAATATTACAGGAGAAAACACACAACAACACATAATCATGATCATCGTGTGATGATACCCAGAAAAAAATCTCGTTTTTTTCTCACTCTCTCTCTCTACAAATTCTCACTAATTCGTTGCCTCGTATGCACCACGACTTGAGAGTTTTGTCTGAATGGAGAACTGCTTTTTGTCACAAAAAGATATATCCACGTATCCATGTACCTCTCGACGAACAACGACGGAGTCAAAAGAAGGAAGACGGAGGATGTATGCAGTTTTTCGAGAGTCGAGTTTCGTTTGTAGAGCATTAGCAGAAAAACTTTTTTTTGTATTCTTCGTTATTGTGTGCACTTGTGTTAGTATATGTGAAGAGAGAAAGAGAGAGATGTAGTATATTACGGTACTCAACCATAAAAAAGAAGTCTGATGCTTGCAGCATCATCCTTCCTCTACTCTCCTGTTCCCTCTTTTCTCCTCCACATTTTCACACAATCGTGCATTTCATTTTGAAGGAATGAGTTCTTTAGAAATAAGATGAGTGAGTTTAGATTGTGGAATGGGAAAGAGGGTAGAATAAGAAGTTGTGTGAAGAAATCCTTGTGTGTATAAAAATGTTCATATCGGAGAAGGAGAAAGTTTAGTTTTTATGTGGCACAAGTGTTATGTTAGGGTCGTAGTCGTAAGTATAAAGTAAGTAGAATAGGGGGAAGAAGTTTAGCGGCATAAAGCAGCAGAGTGGTGGTGTGTATGTGTGTGTGGTAGTAGTAAAGTCACAAGTACAGAGAGAAGAGAGCTAGAAACTAGAGAAGAGAGAGAGCACACACAGTCCCGGAGTCGACTTGATCGAGGGGTAGGGCCAAGAATGCAATGTATCGATTTGACTCTTGGGACATAAGAACGCACGCGAATCCGAAATGAAAATCCGGATCCTCCACTTGCTTCCCCTTTCTCTCTCTTTCTCTCCCTTCAACGTTTTCACTTCGCGTCTCTACGCTCAGAACAAGGGAGAGATGAGAGATGTGAGTGAGAGTGGAGAGAAAAAAGGATGCTGTGCAGTAAAGAGCTGTGTGTGTGTGTGTTACATTGCTGGTGTATGGCAGTAGTGTGTGGCAGAGTAGTTGAGTTGAATTCGGGATCCCTTTTTCCACTGCTCTACTCTATGCCGCGCTGAATGCTGTGGATTCTCTCTCTTTTTTGTCTTCTTTACGGATCTTTTGAATCTCCAAGCTGCTTAGTCTCCACTAGCTCTAGCTTGTCTTTTCTCCTTTCTTCAATGATGATGATGATGATGATGACGACGACGACGCTGCCGTACCAGTCTTGTGTATAGCTTTTTTTACTATATCGCATTACATAAAACGTACATATACACACAAGCCTCTCTTCTTTCACTCTCAGCCTCATCTATTTTTTCTGTATGAATATTTCCTCTGATATATATGTACCCTTTTTCAGTAAAGGATGAAGAGATACTCATAC
This sequence comes from Heteromurus nitidus, assembly GCA_034687055.1. Classification (NCBI taxonomy): domain Eukaryota; kingdom Metazoa; phylum Arthropoda; class Collembola; order Entomobryomorpha; family Entomobryidae; genus Heteromurus; species Heteromurus nitidus. Next base: position 72,793 of record JAQFZW010000180.1, on the reverse strand, counting down.
TCCTGCTGCACTTTTTTATACCGAATTTTTCCACTGTTTACACTATATGCCATGTGTACATTTCTACTTCACCTCAAGATAACAATGTTTGCACTGAAAGTGGGCTTAAACTACGGCAAAAAAAGAAGAATACCTACGTATACATATATCCTCACCCTCACTCCTATTTACTTCCTTTTCGAAGATATGTGAAAGTTTTATATTCCTTTTCCGTTCCCAAACCCCACGCATACTTATGTACATACATTCAGCTTTTCTCTACTAAAGGAATATATGTACAGGCTCTTTATAACTCAACTCTACCCCTTTTGGCACATTTTGCTTTGGTGCCGTCAACTAACTCAAGTGCAGCCTATCAGATTCCCCATCTCTCTCTCTCAGCAGCAGCAGCGAAAGCATGTTGTAGATATTTGGGGAAAGTGCTCTATATCTATCTTCATATACATTTGTGAAGGAGAGTGAGCTCTGCTTTTCCCTTCTCCTCCTCCGTCGTGTATTCTATCACAACATTCCTCCACACAGGAAAAAGCTTTAAGTATAAATTAAGTGTATATATTTACATGTACGTATAAAGATAGCTCAGAGAGAAGTATATAGCTTCAAATAGAAAGAGAAGAGGGAAAAAATTCCTAAACTTCGTGAAACGTAGTAACAGTTACAGGAAGAAAATAAAAGCGTAGCCAACGGCAGGGATGGCATTACAGAGGAGAGTGGCACTAAGCAGTGCATCTGCTCAAGTGGATACACGAAGCATTTTCTCTCTATAGATTTTCGTTTCAACCACCGTCACATTGTGTAGTACACCGCCAACGCGAACCCATATTACCAAGTTATGAATTGTACAATTATATGCACCTCCTTTTGCATATATACTATCCGTTTTGTATTCCAAGTCTCTCTCTCTCTCTCTCTCTCATCTCTGTCGACTACAGCGTTCTTGTGAGGGAATGGTGCTTTTCTTTACTGATAGATCTTAAACATAACATCACATTCCAAAAGAGATCTCTTTTATGGAATCTAGAATGTGGAAAGCGAGTTGTATATTAAAAGAAGTCCTTCTCTCTTTCTCTCTCCTTCCTCCTTTTCCTTCTTGTAATATTGATGATTTTGCAGGGACTACATACACAAATAGGTTTTTTGTCGTTGTGCATTGCACAGCAATAAAAATAAGTTGCTTTTCCCGAGTTTGTGTGTAAAGGAATGAGTGTGTGCCTACGTGAAATTGTCAATATTGTTGAATATATTAGAGGAGTGAATAGCAGATCGAGCTCAGACTCACTCAACAACACAAAACCGTGGGGCTCATATGCTCCTTGTTGATGTTACTGATTCTTTCTGACGAGATGGGGAAACGACTCGGGGGCTCAGATGTCCATATGGTCTTGTCTCTCTCATCTCTTTCGTTTTTCTCCGTATTTTCTTATACGTCCAAAAATCCTTCCCTCCGAATGAAGTAGTATGAAGAAGAAGAAAAGTTTGAATTGAGAGCACATACACTTGAATGAAAATGCTGATAGTGATGTTGGTGGCGATGCAGAGAAAATGAATGGCATGGATGGACTATCGTGTTTCAACACAACCCTTTCTCGTGGTTTACTCAAAATAAAAGTGGATGCTTTAAACATTTCTCTGCTTAGGAGGAGCAGTGTTTTATACATATGCACATGTGCTGCTGGAGATGAAAAGAGAGAGAGGGATCCATGTCATGAATTTGATTGAAGGGCTTAGGCTAATGGGGTTCTTTTTTGGCTGACTGGTTTATTTGGATGTGCTTTACACTGTGTCATTCATGTTACACTGGTGTGTGTGTGAGTGTGGTGATGATGGAGCTTGTTTCTCGGAATGTTTTCTCTCCGTGTACTTTCCCTCCGAGAGCTTTACATCTCTTCTACGACAAGCCAAAGTAGCAACATATTTTTTGTGGGGGAGAGAGAAGGGGTTAAGAAGATTGAGCAATCCGAGAGCATCCGTCGGGGCTTATTAGGGAAAAGGTTACATTACAATAATTTGTGTGGTGCATACACAGAAACAAGGGCGAGAGAGAGAGAGAAAAGGAAGAATGAAATGGGCGATGACAGCTTGTTTACTTAGTGGGATGTCATGTTCGAGTTGAGTTAACTTTTAGTAGGCTTTTCATTTTAAACTTGTCACTTTGAGTTACAATATACGAAAATCAAACACCCGAAGGTGAAATAAAAATAGGAAATTTCATACTGTGTCGTCGACAGTATAGTATTTACACTATAATATGCTAAATAATGGATGCAGAAGATCACTTCCATATATCTATAATTATACCTTGAAATTAAGTTTTTTACTTAATTCGGCGTCATTAAAAATGTGTAACTTGTACCGGCTATCTACCTAAATTACAGGTCTGTAACCACTCACGAATTCACGATCCCGATTGCAGTAAGCTGAAACACTGCTGAGAATAAAATAAAGGCATATTAAATAACTCACCTCTAAATCTGGAACTTCCAACGTCGTCCATCCAAGGAAAGTACTCCTTCTGTAAGACAAAAACAAACTATTTTTAGAACTTGCATTCATTTTCATTCATACTTCAGCATTAATTTCCAAGTTATATTTATCCTTTGATAGCATCACCAGACATAATTACAGCTACTTTAATTAAAGCACTTATTACATCTCAACAACAAACAAAATGTCCTATCTTCATCATCCCACACTCCTCGCATAAATCTACTATGGAACAGCAGAAATGACGCAATGAGTGTGCAAAGGAAGGATACCGCATGGAAGGCAACAGGAGAAGAAAAAAATGAATGTAATAATTACGCATCAGCAACTGCTTAATGAGCATGCTAAACACTCAACCAAATATAAATGATTAATCCAGAGAGAGGAAAAAAATAAGTCTCTCTCTCTCTTTTGTGCACAGATATACAATATCTTTATAATATGAACCTACACTCGTCTGGAAAGCAGCGTGACGTGCTGTAACTAACAATAAATGCTCTAATTTGCCGCAACTCCTTCTGTCACATGTCAATACGAGAACAAAATGCCTTTCATATCTGTCATTTCCACACATCCATAAAACACTTTGAGTGAAGCCATATGACTGTATAGAGTCTGGGAGCACGACGTCAATGCCACATTCATCAACGAAGGAACAGACGATAATTTGATTACATTTGTGTGGTAAACTTGTTTTATCTCCTTAATGACATTCTTTTGACCAATGACATTGACTCGAGGACTCGAGCAAGCTTATGGTTTTTTTACAAATGGAGAAAATGGGAATATTATATAGTCCTCATATAAAGTATTCACATACCAGACCACACCATACTACCACCTTATTAATAAAGAAAACAAAGTCGCATATTTTCTGAATAATAATAATAATGACGTTTGTCTGATGACTATGATTTGATCTCGGTAATAAAGTCAATAATAATATATCATGTATCAAATTGTTCCTATTATTATTACCCCTTTTCCATGTCCCTCTTTCTCTCGCTTTTTTTTATTGTTTTGTTGTACGGGAAGCAAGCAAGTGCTTCTCTCACGTCACAGGCGAGCAGAGATGACGAAAGTGAGATAAGAGAAAATGTAAGGACAAAGTGAAATGGGAGAAACATGTAAATACACCATATATTTATGCATTTGCATTGCTTTTCTCTCTCTCGATAGAAGAAAACATATATAAATAAGTTGAGGATTGGTACATCACCACCACCAAGGCAGTCACCTGAACCCTTCCCTTTTGTCATGGTTCGTTAATCTTTGTCGGTTCATTTCTTGGCTCATTTCAACATACCTTCATCCAACATCCTGCTGGGGAAAACTTATTTTTTTTTCTTGGAAAGAGGAGGAGGCGAAAAGGGGTTTGGATATGAAACGGATTCTATTTCGCTGTCGATTGCCTATCCGACAATGAGCATTAGGGATCTCTTCCCTCATTATTATTATAATGAGAAGCGTGACACGAGAAAATAATGAAGAGGAAATGTGTGTCAAAAGGGAAGAGAGGGTGTGAGTTTCTTCTTCTGTAGTTCGACAGAGTATTACTATTATTATTATTGCAATTGCTACTATTATGCACATATATTGGAAATGAGAATAATAGAATGGAGGAAGCAAGAGGAGGAAAAACAGCAATAATCCCCCAGCAAGAACAATGATTCTCTCCATATGTATGCATATTCCATCCATTATTATTGACATTCTGCCAAGAACGCAACGTTTGTGTAGAAAGCCAGCGAAGAACAACAGAGAAAATCCAGGAATATAAAAGTGAATGAAGTTTTGTGGAGACGATTTGAAACCACAGAAATCGAACGCAAAACAGTAACATTTTCTTCTTATTTTTTGGTAGAAAAAAAACTGACTCTGGCATGGAGCATATCATGCATTCATTCCCAACTTTTTCATGCAGACGTCACAAGGAAGACTTTCAAAAAAGAAGAAGAAGAAGATTAGATAAACATGGAAAAAGTTCAGTGGGAAGATATACACACTGAAACCGTGAATAAATAAAATGGCAATCAGCATCCTTCCGTGTTCCTTCACATGTGCCTCTCTGAACTGAACGTGATACGGAATGAGCGAGAGAATAGGAAAAAATATAGTTGGAGCCTGCTGCCAATGCAATATCCCAGATATGCCAATACTACAAAAAAACGCCGGAGAGAAAAGTGTGTGGAAAAGTAGGGAAAAGTTTGAACTGGAATGGAAGACCTATGCAATATTGAGGAAACTGGTTCACTTTTATGCACTGTAAGCAAGAAAGCGTACATATAGATTGCCTACATCTGTGGCTTCTTACTTATATCAAGTGGAGCGGATGGAACAAATGTGCATGGATATATAGATTCATCTACCTACCAAATATGTATGCATGTAGGTCGTTTTTTTGTCTGTTTGCAGATCTTCTCATGCATGTGTCCATATAGAATTGTGCTCGCCGCTAGACTTTGAAAATGGTATCAAGACAAAGCTCACAAAAGATTCTGATTGTTCCTAAAGAGAAGACTTCTATGTCTTTACCATCTTCTCACAGATGTGTTTCGTATTGTACTGAAAAATTTAGTAAATGCTATTGGAAAACAATCCAATAGCCCATGGAATATGGCCACTTTACCCTACAGTTTGAATTCTAGATAAAAGTTGCTTTGAAATGTCTATTCCACAAAATGTCTGATGGTTAGAATTGATTTTATAATTTTAGCCTGAAAATTATGCGCAGCATAAAATGTGATGAACTTGTACGTCTATACATTAATTTTTCTTATTCCATGTGAAGCATATGCCCACCAGGTCAAGCTTTTGTCTTGTGGATAATTTTGTTAAACGAAGGTTTGAGGAATTTAAGTGGTAGTTCGAAGCAACAATTTGAACTAACCATATCGAAATTACTTCAACCTAACCCAAGCACAATTAAATAAACAAACCGCTATAATTGGATAAATATTTCAAACAGTATAGCAGATCGACAGTAAAAAAATAAATGTGAAAAACGAAAGCAACAACTTTTTGTTTTGTATATTTTTCCAACGAACAAAACCAATAAAGAGCAACTAATTTTAGAATGACTTAACTGGAAATGGGGTTTGATGTAGTGAAACTTGTTCTTTTATGTACTTACATTATTTACCTTCCAGTTTGTTTCCCTCCTGCTTTCCCCTTTCACTTCGATTGCAAGAGCACAGGTAATAGATTCTCGTGAAATCCTTTCTAAGTATTTACGTTTCTCCACTCACTTCTTTCCTAAACTACTTGCTACTTTTTTTCTACAAACACACACATGTTTATATATTTTACTTTTGACTTCCCACCACGTAGCCTCTAAAAAACGAAAAATAGACGGAGAAAGCAAATCCGTATATAAACACAACTGGATGGATATGGCTACGAACGTCGCACATTTATCAAGGAGAAAAAGGTATCATGTGTTCACTACTCACTCACATCTCCAAACTGACTGAGCATCTCGCAAGAAGAGAAAGCACGAATAAGCAAAGGTAGGAACGATGTTGTCGATGGAGAAAATATAGTACACATTTTTTCCTCGCGTGTATCATCACATCGCTTCAACATGTCATGATTAACAGAGTTGAGAAACTATATAGCACAGTGCATATAACGTTCTCTTCCAGAACTCGAGACGAAAACCACTAAAAATGCTCCTTTTACCGCTCTCTTGCACTTGACTCGAAACAATTTCCACGAACGAAGAGAGAGAGAGAGAGAGAGAGCAGACAGGAAAAAGGAAAACAAAACTCACTCACTCTGTGTGTTTCAAAGAGCACAGGAAGTGAAATATACTTTTTTTATATAAAAAAATGTTTTTTTCCTCTGTAGATTTCCTCTGTGAGCCGAATCAGGTATGCAGAGGGAGAAAACGTTTTAGTCAAGTCACCATAAACAAACTGTTTCCATTTTCTGGCTGCTCAACTGAAGCGTAAACATCTGCCTCAGGATGAATAAAGTGTGCAACGTGCTCTTGTTAATATTATATTGATCGTTTGTTCCTCTCCAACTTCCAAAACTTCCCTTTCATTTTCACTTTTACTGCTGGACATCAGAATCAAGCACCTATTGTTACTGATCTTTCACAGAGAGAAAAAAAGAAATCTTTTTGTAATTTCTCCTCTCGTTTCCTTCACTTTCTCACTGCGCACACGAAGAAACGAGAGAGAAAAGGAAATGAAATACACTAGACGCACACAAGATCCCTTTCGTTCGGTAATATCTACCTGTAACCCCCTTTGATTTCCCTCGTTATTCCATGAAGCACACAAGAGGGAGAGAAGTAGTAGAAGAGAAGAAGAAGTATGTGATGAAATCAAAAAGAACAAGAAGCCTTTTCCCCTTCAACTTGCATTAAAAGAAAGGAAAAAATATATATACTTGTTTGGCAACGCGGAGAGAGATGAGCCCGAGAGAGAGAAGTGAGACGAAGTAGTAGTAGAGGCCAACGTGTCCAGGCAAGTAAGTAACGTACAAGAATGAAAGTATTTTTTTTCTTGTAGCAAAAACGAGTAAAGAGCTGGAGTATGTGTGTGGTAATAGTAATGAATGTGGTGGAGAAGCGGAGGCAGAGAATAAGAGGAAAATTTTTCCTTTTTCTCCTCTTTCCCTGAACTAGAGAGAAAGAGAGAAAAGTTTATATAAAAGCGTACGGCGAAGTATTTGTGTAAACTTATGTATATAGAGAGAGAGAGTGAGTGTGTGAGAGGAGAGCAGATGCGAATAGCGAGTAACGAGCCAGGCCGAACTTGAAGAATGGTCCTTTGCTCAAGTTGTTGATGAGGTTGGCAGAGTGGAAAGTTTTTAGTGTTGACTGGATCCCCATGCATCTATATAACGAGGATGGAGAGAAGAGAGAAAAGAGACGTCTCTAATCATATACACGAGCATGCTAACTTTTCCCCTTTCTGTTTAGTTAGTGCACACAAAAAACGTACACGTATACGTACCATGTGGATACGGATACGAGGGAGAAAGCGTGCATTGTGAATGTATATTATGTGCTTTTCTCCATACCAAAAATTGGTATACCAAATGCTCAAGGCTGGCGTTGGCGATGCAATGCATTCATTCCATAATATCCTTCATGGCATGCTTTTGTCAAGTATAACTTACTGTGGACATGCAAGCCTTTTCACATTCAAATATGGATTGCTTCTCTTCCTCCTTCACGTATACACACTACACACACGTCCTTGCGCTCCTCTTTTCCTTTCACATGTTATTATACTTGGCAATTTTATAAGTTAACCAACATATTACACGCCATACCCCGTATTAATAACGCAAGAGACCATGAGAGCCTAGAGTAGCGGAGATGAGAGAGAGAAAGAAGAGAAAATGTGAAGTCTGTCGACGTATTCGCTCAACGAATACCGCTGCAAGCGTGTGTTGCCAAGCTGAACTTGGTAGCGTGAAAATAAGCACAATAAAGAAGTTTTTTAGTGAGTGAAGTTCCCACAAGCCACAGTGTAGATTGAAGGAAAAGCTTGCTTTCATTCGTGGTATGGATCGTGGTTCTCACACAAACTCAGATATACATATACACGCGCAAATTCATAAAATGTACATGAACACATATACAGTTTTCCAGCACTTATTCCTTTTATGATAGCTATACGACTCTATATGAGTAATGGTCATATGCATACACAGACAACAATGCACTTTTTCCACCATTATTTTCTCCTTTCCCTTTTCTCCATTGTGTAGTTTTGATCTCTCAAAAGGGATGGATTTAAGAAGTGGAAAAGAAAGACACACTCTTTCCCTAAACGAATTCTTTTTTCTTTCTCCTTCCATTCAAATTTTTTAAGCCTAATACACCGTGGCTTTTTTCGAAGCATTAAGGAAGGAAGAAAAAAGTAGGGAAAAAGTCTCTGTAGGGCATAGCCTCATTTTCGTTAAAGAGGACGAGACGAATGGACCCTCACTCACAGTCCGGCACTATTTTCTCCCTCTCTCTCCCTCTCTCTACTCACTTAAATTTAATGCTCCTGCTGAAAAAGATTATGATACTATTTTCCCAGATAGATTGTTTAGCGACGATTTACTCCGATGTATATAAACACACGGGAGAGTATGCATGTATGCAAGCATACTCAGCTTTTTTTCCCGTAGCCTTTTCCACTCCATTGTCTCTCCGTGGCTATATAAATTTCCTCTTTTCAACTTTTCCTTTTTAAGTATATGCGCATATAAAACACTCCAGCTTGCATGATGCTTACTCTCCGCCATCAAAATGCATATTCATGCTCATGTGAGCTCAGAGTAGCTGTTCAGCGCTCCCATATACTTGTTAGGTAATATGCGCTTTCCCAGATTCAGTCCAGCTTTCCCAAGAGCCAGATCCAATATCGTTTTCCTTCTGTCTTCAAAATGTAGGGGTATTGTGCTTTCCTTTCCGACATGTACAATTCCATATATACAATACATTTTAGGCATGGAGGAGTAAGTAAGTAAACAAGAGTCGGCTTCTGCAGCGGGCGGCTATTCGATTAAGGTACATATACAAGGTATATATATACCCACCTACAAGTAGTATCTTATCATATACATACATAGTCACGTTTACTCCTACTCCAAACCACTATATCGTCATCAATGTTACCAAACAAAAGCAACCCAAGCATTCCCCCTCTATTTCTTGGGAAAATATGTATACCTTACGTATAACCTTATGCACTTATGCATATAAACATATATATCCAGACTGTTTTTTCCCGCAGTATAAAAGCAAAAGATGAAAAAGAAAGGACGGGAGAAAGTTCCCTAGTTTCCAGACCAGGGGTCGTCTTTTTCCCAGTCAGTGTTCTCCTCTCTCTCTCTCTCTCCATTTACAGCTTCTCAGAAGGTAATAATATGTACGTACCTTCAGATATACAAGGCTTCCAACCATTTCTACTACCACGCTGCGTTTTTGTTCACATCTAGATGCATCATCATACACGGTCGTTCACAGAGTTGTAATGAAAAGAGGGTTCCTCAAGATTTCCTTCTTTTTTCATGTCGAAGTGGAAGCCTTTTTCTACTTACTCCATGTGCACACATATACTTATTCCTGAGTGAATGCATATGATGCTTTTTTTTCTCTCTCTCTATTCCACCAGCCTCGAGGAAAAGGAAAGAGGAAGAAAAGGGAGCAAAAGAGTTTCCCGTTTCATATTAGTTGGCACCGTTTCTCCGTTCCCTCGAAGAAGAAAAAAATTCTTTTCCCTCTCGTATACATGTGAATCTAGGAATTCATATACGTGGACGTGAAGCATTCCCCTGTATACAGATGAGATATCCCTTCCTGCTTTTCTCTCTGTCTCTCTTCTTTCTTTCTCTGACTTGATCTTGCTTTTCTGCATTACTTTTCCCAGTACGTCAAAAGCTATATTTCTTTCTTTCCTCTTCTTCTATGCGTCTATCCATCTTTGTAATAATGGCGTAACGTCTTTTTTCTTCCCTTCTCTCATGTATACTTTAGTTAGACTGAAGGAAAACAAGAGTAAAGTGTAATATATATACCGAGGGGATTCCCAGAGCCCCAACTCTTATTTCCATTCTATTTCCTCCGTTTTTCGGGGAGCATATTAGGAACACAAGTACCTAATGCAAACGGATGCACACACATATACACATTTTCTCCATACGAACATATAAAAATGCACTGAAAATGTTGAGATTTTTCAAAAGTTTCTTTTTTCCTTCCTCTTTTATATGCCAGCCCACTTCCCGATTTTTTATATCATTCCCAATTTGCTAAACAGGAAAAAATGCTGTACTCATATATATTTGAGGTAGTTCGTCATCGCATCTTAATAGAATAGTTGTATATATTTTTTAAATATCCCAATGTAACTACGACTTTAGGTTATGACACCACGGCAAAGGTGAGTTCACTCATCCGCACAAGTTATTAAAATACATGCATACAAATTTCAGGCTTGACACGTTCTCTCCGAAATCAGAAGGGGAGAAAAAATAGGAAAATATTATTTTATTTTTTCCCTTTTCTTTTCAACAAAGGGAAAGTGAAACAAGAAATGGTTGGATATATCCAACAGGAGACTTCTTTCTTTACAATAAGAGCGGGGAGAGAGAGATGGTTTGAGAAAGGGGGAAAAGAAGCAGAAGACCATTAGCACACGTCCTTGACGACGTGTAGTATGGCCTCTGCACACATAATACCCGGGAGACTGCTTTTGTGTAGTAGTGGAAGCTTTGGAGAGAAAAAAATGTATTTTGTATGCACTACATACTTAACTAACCATCTACAGCAAAAGTCTTCTTCTCCGGAGAAGTGAGCAAGTGAGCATTCCAAAGCAGGGTCGCTCCTACATCTGCATCATGATGATGATCATCATCATCATGATCATCGTTGTGAGCCGCAACGTAACAATTTTTTTTATCCTACTCAACTTTTATATACGTAACTCGTATACTCCTGCTCCTCCTCCTCCTTTTTTCGTAGTGGAAGAGAGAGTCACTTTAGTAAAAGTTAACTAAAACATCTCTGTGTTTATATGGAGCGACCATGTATTAGAAACGATTTTCCCAAAACGCCGCGGACCCGAGAACAGAAAAACTGGGCCATATCAAACCACATACACACGGATGTGTAAGTAGTACTTAGTATCGAACTTATGTCCTTTCTCTCTCTCTCTCTCTCTCTCTCTCTCTCGCCCTCCATATATATTGGAATGCTGTTTAAGTTTACGAGGCGGAGAGAGATAGAATAAAAAATCCGTATAAAGCACTACTTGACATAAAGCCTGGACTATGGAGAGTCAGTCTCCGTGAGCCCGTTAGTCCTCGGCTAAAAACTATGCTACGACACCACTTTCACACAGTTATAAGCAATATAATATTATGCCTCTGTGAGAAGAGAAGCAGAGTCGTGGAGTAACACGAACAGTGCTTGAAGTAGTATCGGTGAGAAAAGGCCTTTTTCTTCTCTCAGTATAATCTGTAATGCAACATCACACACTCTCCGACGAATACACACGTTGCTTCATCATGACAGTATGGTTGGGTGGGTCCACGTTTTTTATTGAAAGATTGATTGTCGTCCCAGTCTTTATCCACATTGATGAGGAACTTATCAAATCTATTGGGTTGATATCCTTCCGCAAATATACGAGAGGGGAGAAACTTTATTACATGTGTCTGTATATCAAAGTATAACATCTCCTGACTTTTTTTCGCCCTTTCTCTCTCTCTCCCATGTTTACTTTGATATACTACATGTTTCACTTCATGCGAACAACAGTCGTGGCCATCATCTTGAGCCCATGCAAAAAAAAGATTGTATATGAATGCGAATGGAAAAAGACAAGTAAAGCTTATAGGCCACTTTCCTTCCTCAGCCTCTCTTTTTCTTTGCTCTACAAAAGTTGATTTGGTTTGTACTAGTGTACAGTAGTTGTTTGTATTTAGGCCAGAAGAAAAAAGAATCTAGTTTCCCTTAAGCCGAGAAAAAGGGAACAAAACTAGTCCTCCAGTTTCTTCTAATATGGCACATCTCATGGTCATTACATGTTCCCTATGTATCAACGTTTTCAGACAAATCAAATGCATGAATGAGCTCAAAAAGCTCACTATTCCTTCCATCCATCCTCCAGATATATTCCAGCATGTTGGAATCTCGTATTCATTTGCACACTGGCACGACAGGGACACACACACGGCAAACAAACAAATAATTCTTCATGTTCTACGTGTGCGTATGCTTAACTGCATAACATTCATTTTTCATGTAAAACGTAATAATTCTAGGAAACTTTTGTTATATGTACAAATAAGTAGACATATTCGTAAATAGGCAACCACTTCCAAATGTAAACCTTTTCCACTCTCCAAGTGGAGCTGTAGAGTGACGAACGAATTACTTTTCGCAAAAAAAGGAAAAGTAAATAGACAGAATATTATTGTATTTTTTCTTGTATGCTCAGCATTTTTTTAGTGAGAGAGAGTGTTTTTTTCTTCTTCCTCTGCTGTCTCCTTTTCACTTCACACACTGAAAATTTTATGGCGAAGAGCTAAACACGCCCTTTTCATTGACATCATCAGAAAGAAGTGGAAGGGCGAAGAAGATACATTTTTTTGTGACCAGTAGTGTCTAAACAGAAAGTGAGCGAGGTCGTTCAAACAAAAATATATAAAAACGAAAATGGTTATCCAAACGGATAAAAAAAGAGAGTAATAGTAACTTGCTTACTTTCGTCTATTTTTTTCTCTTCTTTACTCTAATATGGATGGATAAAGGGGGTTGCGAGAGAGAGAGAGGCATTCTCTTTTTCCCTAAATTACTGCCACCAATTGGGCCACAGCTCTGCACATTTACACGATTTATGTGTTTGGTTAAGACCACGTAAAACCTCACTTTGTTCCAAAGCTAAGTAATAGCAGATGCCGAAAAATAGAAGGGAGAGAGAGAGATGAGAGTTGGTTTTACTTGTTTTTAGGGAAGATCTCCTAATTTCGCTACTGCTCCCACTTCTGCAGTAATCCACAAAAACGAGAGAGAGAGAGAGAAGAGAAGCGCATTTTCTCCTCGGTAATCCACTACAACCAGAGAACCACATTTATATATACGCATAAGTAGCTGGAGGGCACGGGATGAGATGCGATTTTTTTGCGGGATAATGACTGCTAAAACAGTATTATTATTATCCATGTCTCCGCATTCATCCCTGGCATGGGTTTAAAAAAGGTACCTGGAAATATGAGGATTCTCCAGAGGAGAAAATGATTATGGTATAAATACAAAAGCCATCTGAGTAGCATATATTTTCTGCTTTGTGAGATGACTTGCAATAATAATGCTTCCATCCTATATATATATTCCTTCCAGAGATGCGCTGTGTTTTTTATTCTGCGAAAGAGACAACTAATGAAATTAGCAGCTTCGTATAGATTAGATTTTTTTCTCCATCGTGTTTCCTCTTTTGTCTCCTTTTTTACTGCTACAATTTTCAATGTACTTCGTCCCAATGTCTCTCACGGACGACTCAACTGCGTGTGTGGCCTACGCTACAACATATCCTATCGCACACATCTCAATGTGATCGTTGTCGTAGTTGGTCGTGTCGTGATTATTATGGGATGCCATTAGCCATATATAACACTTTTTTTCTCCACTTTTTTACTTCTACTTTTGGAGAAAGAAAATGTGTCCAGTCCGAGAGAGAGAGCTATATTTATATATATTGCTTTATATACATAAGTAAACGGCCTTTTTGTCTTTTCGCTGCTGCTGTTTAAAAAACAGCTTCTGTCACTTGAGTCTCTTCTGCTAAAGAGCTACAATCAGCACTCAATACTCAAGTGTGTTCTCTCGTCGTCTCTCTCCCTCTCTCTTTGTTCTTCCACAGTCTAGTATTTTTTTGTGTGTTTCATGAAAAAAGCATCGACGAGAGGAAGAGTGTGTGATAACTGGGAGAAGAAAACGCCTTTGCATCGCCACCTATTTTTCCACCAAGATCTCGTGAATTTTTTATGAATTAGAACAATTTATGTCATTCGTGTGGGAATCCAACCGTTCCTTGTACAAATACACCGCAAGGAATAATAATAGGCGGAGATAGTTTTGCTGAAACAAGCTCTCCTTTTTTCACCTCTTCTCCTCTCACACATATCATGGCACACATACAACACACAAACACACATATTACGGCAAGAGCTCATGAATTTCATGCATTGAAAGCGATTGGAAGAAAAATAAAAGGTCAGGAGAGGAGAACAGAATTGGCTTTGTTGCGTGTATTATTATGTGTACCTTGATAAAATAAGTATTGTACCTCAGACCAAAACTCTCTCTGCTCTCGGAGAGAGATGACGTGAGTATTATGCAGTGGAAATGGAATGGCGCTTTAATAGAAACTGGAACACATGAGAGAGAGAGGGAGAAATTCTCAACAAACACACACAAACGAAAAATGACTACATTCTCTACTATCATCAGGAATGACTAGAAAGAGAGAGAGGAAAACAAGAAAAAAGCAGGGCAGAGGGAAGGTATTCTTCTATCGCATCATAATACAATGATATGATATCGGGAGCAATGTGTGTAATGTTCGTTTTTTTCCTCCTCTTTCTCTCCTACCGGTTTAATCATTCAAGTGGCAATAATACTTTGATTTTATACACGCTACTCACGTAATGTATGCATCGTTATTGGATCGAAATTTGGAGCTTTAACCGATATTTATTTTCGACCCAAGCAAGCTTTTGGAACAAACTATGCTGCTACTACGTTGAGAATGGCTACGTGAGACTACACTTTTGTAGTAATGTTTGCATGTTAATTGCACATATATCGGCCAGAAGATCTTTTGTGAAGGTAGGAGCAGCTCACTTTAATTTGTTTTGTATGGTGGGTCGGTGGGATATATGTGGAGGATGGAAATGGACAGAATAATTTGCAACACAATATGAATACGGATGGACTTACTGGTGGATATGGATATTGCAATTAAAAACCAGGAAAGTACCCAAAAAATGACTTTGAGAGCAGCAAGAATCAGTCAACAAATGTGTAACCTTAAAATATCTTGAAAATTTGTAGAGCGTATGAGTACACACAATCCCATAAAATAACAAAAACATAAAACGTGAGAACTGTTTTTTATATAAAAGTAGAAGCTTTTGAGAAACTCCGAACAAATAAATAAGAAATTTTTGCTCCAAATCCGATGAAAAATCGCGTTCAGATTAATTATTAAACTGGAACTGATTTATAGGGATTTTACCCCCTGGAAAAAATGATGGAGACACTTGTGTATTTTCCAATGCAATGAATCTTCATCAATGATGGATTTACCCTAATCAATTGACAATAAATGGTGGAAGGGGAATGAATAAGGCAGCTCGAAAAAAAGGAAGCAAAAAATCGGATCTTCAAAGCTGATGCTGCCACAGCCACACAAGTTGTATATTTCTTTTCAATATCCGTATTTTTTGTGAGAAAAAAATCAAGGAAAATGAGGTAAGCAGAAAAATACATATAAAAGTGAGAATTTTTCTCTTTTTCCCTTACTTTTCAATCCTTTTCACAAAGGTTAGGAAGATTTTTCGTTCTCCTCTCCGAGCTCCAAGTGATCTGCCAGCTCCTCCTGTACAATTATCCTCGGTGTGATGAGGATGCTGGTGGTGATTATGTGACTTTGTTGGCTGAGGGATCTCAAAAGAAAATTTCTGCTCTATTCTCACAAAACTCCTGGCTCGCCGAACCACCACTGATTCAGACTTGGTAAATGTGGCTTCCCCTTCCGGAATTAGGGAAATCTGGAATTCACACGAAAAAAAATCACTGTGTACACACACTACACACACAACCACATATAAATCCACTTCTTCACGTCAACTTCTCACTATATTTTTTTGTATTAAACTCCGATCGATCCCTTCTCTGCAGTAAATAAACGGTTTCCCCCTCTCTCATTTTCTTAATTTAATTTTCTTTTCCAATTCACACTCTCGCATTACTTGTCTGAATACAGAAAATTGAAAAAAAAATTCCAGTCGACGAGTGTGCGTGCACGTTGTAACTATCTTGAAAAAAAAACTTTGAGTCTAACTAAAAGTTTAGTTTTATTTTTCACACAAAATATTTCCATCCAAAATACTTTTCCAATTGAGGAAAAAATAAGTTTTTCGTCTGCCTCCTCATCTTAGTGAATCCTGACTACTCTCAAAGTTTATTTTGATTAGATACTCCCAAAAAAGCAAGAGTAATCTGTCTGAACTCAGATATCTTCGACGATGATGAGTGTAGATTCAATTCTAACCTTAAACTTGAACCTTTTTTCGCAAGCAACATGAGGGGAGAGGGTGGCTACCTTTTTCGAAATACCAAAGAATTGAAGAAGTGATTGCTTTTTGCACGGATCATGATTACAAAAACATGACTCACTTTCAAATATGCACACACACACAATGGCTAATATACGCAACCCAGGCGTAGTATTTTTATATATTAGATTTTATTTTACAGTATGTATATAATATGTAATGTGTGTACATAGAGTCATTTCCTCTGGCAAATTCCTTTCCAACCGATGTTACTCTCCGTACATTATATCTTACGTCTTACATATTCTCCTCAACTTTCATCAACAGGTTCTTCGCTTTACTTTAGTTTGGTTAGTCAAATGCAACGGAGCAAGAAGCAATTTTGTACAAATAAAAAATCTTAGTTCATACACGCCTCATGAGACGATATAACTTTTCGTGAAATAGATTTCAAAGGGATTGTTATTATTATGAGCTTACCTTCATAGATAATTTCCAAGATGACCGATAACAGACTTGAAGGTTCTTCGCTTGAACAACTACGATGAATACAGGGAGAAAACACACGAAAAATATTCATATTACAACGTGATCACATTATTTTAATCGGATTATCTTATGCGAAAAAATGTCCATAATCGTAATCGAGAAGGATGAAGAAGAAACAGACTGAAAAAAATGTGTGTGAGGACGAGGATAGAACCCCTCTTTTTTCTCTAGACCGTCCAGTTTAGAATTCACCCTTTGATTGGAAGTGACGGCTTCAAAGTGCATTATATCAGTTAAACCTTTCGATACACTTGCCAGAAGCAAACATATTTTTTCTGCATCTTTTTTTTTGCAAAAAGGAAAATGCATAGAATCATATAAACCCAGCAGGTAGTAAAGAGTGGGGTCCATGACATACTCTATATGTATGTATGTAGATATTGCATAATAATATATAATATTTTTTTATTGTTGCTGTTTGCTTGCTCTAATTGCCTTTATTTTATGCATTTGGATTGTGCCTGTTTCAAGCAGATGCTATATTCAATTCAAGCCCATGTGTTCAATCTATTTTTTTCTTCATTGCTTCCATTTTAGCTTTTCGCATCTCATCCCCTCTCTCACTTCTGTTTACAGCACACTGGGGTTTTTATATACTTAATACTTGCTTTTTTTACGGCTCCCTCCGTTTTTCATACCCTTTTTCGTGCATAACAAGTTCTGCCACTCTTATTTCTTGACCATTCGCGGAAAAATATACTTTTTTGAAAGAGGAAAACAATGAATAAATTAGTCGCAAGACAGAAAATTGTTCCCTGAAAAAAAGACAAAAAAGCGATTATATATGCGCATTACGACCAAGGTTTTTTCTGCACTTGAAAAATTTGCACTACAAGTTGCACCTTATGTAACTAACTAACTGCACACATATGGCAGAAATCCAGGTTACGCAACAAAAGAGACCGCATCACACATCGCATCTTTGCTTCCCTTATTGTTGTGTGTTAGATAAGAGTTTTGAAGATGAATTGCATAAAAGGAGCAAACAATGATGTTTTAAGTTGGCTGCATGCATGTGTATAGTAAATGCATTAATTGGCTATTGAGCGTTCTTCTTTTCCGTGGAAAAATTCATTTGAGATGCGCTCTTTCCCTTCCTCACATTAAGTTTGAATGATAATGTCTACTCTTTCATCTGCATTCATTGTCCTTTATTTTCCCTTCTTCTTCTGTGGCTTTTTATACGTTTGTATGAAAAATTATGGTTACAAGCCTGCAGTCTGTTTCTTTTAAGTTGAATTTCGTCTGTAAAAAATGTAATTTGGATGCACTCACCGTGAACTGTAACGTAGTCCCCATTCCTGTAGCATCTTATCAGCACTTCACCTGTTTAAATGAAACAAAAAAAAATCCTCACATTAGTTCGATTTTTTTCTTCAGAATGTGAACACCAAGAAGAAAACATCATCTTCCATCATTTCGTCAAGCATAAAAAATATGAGTAGGTTTACAGCATTTAGATTTGAAGCACGCGTTACTGCACGTTTTGGCATCAGGTCTGAACTTAAAGCGAAAGAAAAAGGTGAAATAAATAATGGCATCTCGTTTCGTTTTTTTGCAGGAAGTGCAACATCTGCAAAATAGTGAGAAATTGGATAGAGTAATAATTGACAGAAGACGAAGATGTCATTGGCCACAAGCACATGTTTTTTAGTACACATCATAAACATCTTCACCAAGAAATGTGTAAATGAAACTGCGTAAATGTCACAAGATTATTGCCTGTTAGTGGGCCATTAAGTGTTAAAAAGGTGTAAGATTGGGGCAGCAACAAAACAATAAAAAGACAATGATAAGGGTTAATGGAGAGTTCAGCAGGTGAAAAAATGTGGGGAAAATAATGATCGTGTCGTCTTATTTATTGAAAGAAAAAAGCTTTGCTTTCCTTGGTCAGGGTGCATTATGAATTTGAGCTATCACAAGCTTTAAACAATAAAGCACACATACACACACATTCAACCACTCCATCTCTGATTTTTTACACACTTTTAGAGCCCATTTTCACAAGATTAGATACAGATAATGAAGGTAAACCAAAAAAAAGTGTGTGGTGTGAATGAATACTGCAGCAAAGCCAATGCGAAATGGGAGACCTTTTTTTATAATACACGGGAGTAAAAGGAGTACAGGGCGCAAATCGACTTTTTTGTGGCTTTTTTTATTATCAGGTGAAATGTCGCAGTAAATCATTTGAACATTGTTGTATACGCACATTTGCCATGTAAAAATTAATGCGCTTACTCTATAAGACACAAAGGCTTAACATTAACGTAACATGACTCGCGTGCACCAAACTCTCCCAAATCCATTTTTTATTGAGCACTTCTCAACAATTTTTCTGTTCGAGAGGTTCACGTTGAAGAATCTCATCAACTCTTTTTCCGTTACAATATGCCATACTGGTGCATGCATACACAATGACGACTGAGTGAGTTATATAAAAACGTCAAACAATGGAAACTCAAGTAAGACGACCCAGTCGACCGAATTGAAGTTTTGCTATAGATGGAGATGTATCTCGTCTAGCGTCGTCATCAGTCAGTGGAGTCGCGAGTAGTTGAGTGGATCTCGTTCTGCTTGACTGTGTTAAATAAGACACGCATCACATCTCATCACCGCCGACCTCGTCATCAGACCATCATAGTCGTCTGGTGGATTTTGTGTGTTCCCCGTCACTGTATATGCTCGCACCAGCATAAAAGTATATAACAATGCAGAAAAGTGAAGTGCCCGCCTTGATCTCTCCATAAGCGCTTGAGAGAGTTAGTTTGAGTTTGGAGTGCTCCTTCTAAAGTCACATTTATGTACCTCCAACTCTGTGGTCAAATGAAGGAGTCATCAAGTCATAATAGTCCATTCTCATCTCCCGTCACTCACACCATTTTAACCCTTTGACTTTCTATAGCGTATGCATGCAGACACCTCTACGTACGTCTTTCCCTTTTTAGAGCTTATACATCATATAATGTACAGTACATAAGAAAAACTTTCTATTCTTTCCCATTCTCTCTCTCTGGAGAGATAAACTCACTCAAGACAAGAATAAGAGATCAAATGCCAATGCCAATTGACATCTCACCACATCCTCAAGAGAGAATATAATTTTGTGTGTGCTGACAGCTAGTAAGCAAGTCAGTGAAGCGATGCCGACATAGACAACATGCATAACACAAACTCTCTTGTTCACTTCACACTACATCAAGTTGGAGATGAAAATATTACATTGAATCTGTAGAGAGGAGTGCTTGTGCTCATGAATCGGATGATATGTCGTCGTTTTCGTCTTCCCTTTTTTCCATGTCCATATAATCTACCATTCACAAGCGGAGAACACGTTGCCAGCTTTTATATACTTTTTTCTCTATCTCGCTTTCTGTACAATGTTTCTTGTATCCTATTTCAACGGTTTAAATTGCATTGTTCACTTGTGTACCATTTTATGCATATATTGCACATTTTCATGCATGATTCCCCATTTCAAATCGTGCTTGACATTGCACACAAAAATAAATATATGTACACCCATACTCTCATACATTTGGCATATAGTCATAGATATTTCTCCTGATTACTACGTGCTCCTGCTGCTTTTCTGCTGATATTTCCCTTGTTGCTCGTCTCATGTCATCGGTCTCGCCCCGAATAAATGTAATACGTGTTAAGGTAACCTGCTCGTTCGCACATTTACATACTTAAACGGACCTTTAGTACACTTTACCTTTCAGCAAGCTCGGCAATAAAAACCTCTTCTTCTCGCTACGAAAATCGTGTCTTGATCTTTTTTTCGCTAATGGTCTGCTTGCACTAACACACAAAACTCTCGACTCTCAAAAAAAATCTCGCCTCAGCTCTCTCAAATCTTTGAATTTGAACACGCAACCTTAGACTCGGCTTTGGTCAAGGCTTTTATTGTTGAAAAAGTTTGGCCGTCACCATGCTTAATGGAATCAAGGATAGGCTGGTCAGAGTGTCATTCTTACAAAAGAACTTCTGTCAAAAATATAACATTCGCTGGGCTAAGTGCCGCTAAAGTAATAAAATGAAAATATTAAAAAACATATATATTTGTCGCTTCAACTCGTGTTATTATCCTTCACGTCTTTCCGCGCCTGATTACAAAACAATAATTCGAAAGAAAAAAAGCTGTTGAATGACCGACGAGCGCACCGACCAGTGAATACATGATTTGGTTTGGGTTTTCTTCTTCTGTGAACACTCATCTCATATCGTAGATATGAGTCTTTTATAAAGTATTCATTTTTGTAAGTACGTTACCTCCCACGACAGAACAATATTTTATAGAGATATCAAGCTGCGACTCGAATGAGAATGGAAATTGTAGAGAAAATGGGAAATGAAAAATAGAGAGACTTAAAAGAGTGTGTTTTGGAAAGATAGTGTGAATGCAATTGAGGAAAAACACTCTTAAGAGAGTTCTACTCTAGAGGACAAGTGGGCAGCTGAAGAAGAAAAAAGTGGAGAGAAAAGGAGGATATGTCTGCAAAAACACACGTTTCTACATAGATCTTCTTAAGCACCACAACACACATGTATCCTTAGCCAATCCACTTATGAAGCCAAGTTTATTTGCTTGAGGCTTGCCGGAATTAAACAATCTTGTGAAGTACTTACTTCACTAACCACACTTTTTTTGGGGGGGAGGTAGAGAGAAATATGCAACTCACATTCGTAAAAGAAGCCTAAGATAGGCATGCTAAATTATATTATCCTTTTACGGTCATTAATAACTTGCTTTATGGCAGATGCCATATAATACGCGTCAGTGAATACACGTTGCGTATTACACTCTTACACCATGTTGTAATAGGAGAAAGATATAGGCGTAAAAAATTAGTTATTTTACGCAGTCCACTTTTTCCCTGGGTTATTAAAGAGGAAAAAAACTTGAGTGGAGATTGGGGATACACCCTCAATTTTTATATTGAATTGTCAATTGCAAACAACAAATAAATTAGCCCGATATATATCCTCACGAATATTCATAAAGAGCGTTTGCATGCAAAAAAGTGTATATATGAGTGATTACATGTATTATAGATAGGCAGTTGCTTTAGGCATGCCTGTAACTGAGGGGAAATATCCTATTGACTAAACAGATTATGCATGCACTTCAAAAGTGAGCATCAAACGCGAAAATGAAAAAAGAAGAGAAAAAAAGCATGTGCCTATTTCATTCTTTCCTTTCTGCTTGAGTAAAACTTGACTTGTCAATTTCATATTTTTATAAGCATGCAAAATGTTTTTTGTTCTTCAATTCCTCCACTCAGGATATGCTTATTTAACCATATATCCCTGAAACGCTAAGTTCCCTCATCGTCAGATGTACTTGACCAAGAAAAAGTAGTATAAAAGATTATACTTCCACTTCCACGGCTTAAAGCATTCGTGCTGTTTGTGTTCTTGGTCACATATCACACACAAACGCCAAAGTCGCTGAATGAAATGGGACCGTTCCCCCGGTTGAAATCAAGCGTCTCCTCCACACAATACTTATATTTATGATCATCATAATCATGATCAGCTTCGTTTTCATCGTGGCACGTTCACGCTTGTCACAAACAAAAGTCCCAAATTTTTTAAATATATTTTACAACGCATTCATAAACCCATAAATCGAGAACAGTAAAGGTTTCAAGGGGAAAAAAGACAAAACATGTTTTTCCATCATTTTGACAGCAGATATGTACATTACGACAGAGAAAAACAGTCAGTTTACGCTATAACCAGTTCAACGTTTTCTTTCTCTCAGACAAAAAATAATACAAGCGTAGAGAAATACTATGCCAGACTTTTCCACAGAAAAAAGTGTGTGTGTTCAATTTTTTACGTGTTTTTTGGAGAGAACGAGACAATAGAGACATTAGACATTGTGTCACCTCGCTCCGCTTTTTTAAGCACATAATGTTCTTATTATGACTAAACTGCTTCAGTTATATATTTTTTTCAAGAAAACAACACGTAACTAAAAGAGGGCATGCAATTTCTTCTGTTACAAAACACAAACGAAAAAGGAGGAAAAAAAACTTGCCTCCAACTCCAAAATGAAATGCAATTTGCTGTCACGTCATGATCACGACGATGATGATGATGAGCAGTGTTGCGTAAGGAAACAAAGTTACAAGCTGACAAAAAAGGACGACGACGAGCACGTTGAAAGAGTGTTGAGGAGGCAGTGGGATGCACGCATTGCATGTCATCCATTCTGTCTTCTCCGCATTTTTATTCTCCTTTTTTAAAAACTAAAAGATTCTCCGGAAGTCTACGCTTGAAACCTAATTATGCAGACAAATGAAAATGAGAGACTTTAAAAGGAATACAAAAGGGAGGGGAGAACGGGAATTTTTTTATTATTATTCCGATGGGACGGATAAGCATAAGAGACTATCAGGACAGTACAGCACATATCAACACTGGAGACAGTACAGTTCATCCTTCTTTCACAATCTTTTCTTCCTTTTTTACTCTCTGACTTGTGAAATGAAAAGAGTGAATGAAAATGAGGATGCATGCCTGACTATTTTTTTCTTTTTGTGCCTTTCATTCGTACTGACGTTGCGTTCGGGTGTTATATTTTTTTTGGCTCGGTCGTCGTAGCTGACTTGGTTCGTTGACAAAAGAAAGACGATCCGAGAGAGAAAGAGAGGCGAGATGTGTAGTAATGTGTTTGACACAAGACGAAATAAAGCTTCGGATGGGACAGCAAAACTAAAAAGATGCTGTCTTGTTGCTTACCTTCTTCATCCAAGCATGGCATGAAATATAATTTTTCAGCAGAAGGAAAGGAGGAGAAATTATTCAGACAGAAGCGTCGACAGAAGCAGTGAAATTTAAGATGAGGAGCGTACAAACAAAATATTCTTAAGCCTGAGGAGAGAACTCTTTTTTTTGCCAGTCAACGGAAAATGACAATGAATATGTGTTGTTGTTGTGTTGCACACACTACTGTGCTATTAAAAAATATACCTACCTACACCTTCCCTTTACGGGCTTTAATCATTCATGCGTACGAAAAAGGAAGGAGTAAAAAAAGCAATAAAAACATACGCTTGTGGTGCATTGTGTGCCATCACCAATATGCTCACCTCGCACATTCTATTTTCTTTTTGTGGATTTTTTATTATATGCTATTATCCGGTGTTTGCTGTTGCATCATCACTAATAATAATGTTCCTTTAGAAGAAGAAAAAAATAGCGAGGCTGAGGAGGCTAAGATGAGCAAGCTGCTATCTACCTTGAAAGTTAAACGGTTTAGTTTATTGGGTGATGGTGACAATCATTGAAGCATTATAAAAAAGATGCATCCACAATCACCTCTATCCCATTGTGGAGAGATAATAAAAAGCCAGAGATGTACAATAGCGAAAGGTATCATCACCAAATCATCATCATCATCTTCTCCGAGTAGAATGAAAATCCAATTAAATAGTCAAGCGATTATTATGTGTTACGCAAGGAGCAAAAAAGGATTATTGCAAAACACACTACGATTCATTACAAATGACATGTCACCAAAAAAGCAAGGTACGTTGTAGAGAAGAGAAAAGAGAGTTTAAATATATAAAAAACATTACCTTTGTCAGAGAATGGAGTCTTCACAGGTGGTTTCTTCACAAGTTTCCTCGGCGTGCGATATCTCCCAGTCCGACTTCTCGTGGAACGATTAGACGTAGCGGAGACAGCGGAGGAGCAGAAGGATGATTTGTGAAGGGATGAGAGAAAGGAAAATGAGTTGGCATTAGTGGTGCTGGCATTGCTACATTGGGAATAATTATTTCTCGCCGGCTGTGGCTTCATGATTAACCGAGGATGGTAATGATGGGCTTTCCAACAACTCTGCTGCGGTCTTGCTCTTGCGATCGGAGTGCTGAAGGCTATACCAGCACCTCCAGTTGTGCTGCTGCCAAGTGACGACTGAATAATGACGCTTTCTTCTTGCTCAGCTTCATCATTACTATCATTGTAATCATTATCACCAAAAGTCTCTGCTGCTGCAGCTACGGACGACTTGACTACATCCACGTTCTCGTACAAATCGCATTGCTGCTGCTGGTGGTGGTGTGACGACGAAGACTGATGGTGGGGATGAGGATTGTGATCAACATCGTCGTTTTCACACTCATTTAGCGAGGAATAGGCTGCAAGTGAAGAGTCACTGGAACCTTGTCGCTCGTGGTGGTTTTCTAGAAGATTGGAATTGGGAAAGAAACTACCACATGCGGCGTACGTCGATGTGCTCCCACTTGTTGTGCTCGAGCTGGAGGAACCGATGGTGGCGTAATCGTGAGAATTCCATGTCTCATCACGATTCCCTTTTTCATCCCCTTCGCAAGCACCACTCAGATGGTAATTAGAATTCCCTGTGATAGCTCTTGCATTAATACAATTTCTTCGCGGTTGTGGAAGAATGGGGAAAGGAATGTGATGCGAAGGATATCCCTCAAGTTTGCCATCTTCTTCCTCTTCTTTGGTTTCAATATCAACAGATTTATCAAGGAAATTTGGGTTCTTCTCATGCGGCGGATGATTATAGTGATTCGATATGATTATCACACCACCACCGGCATTCTCGTCTTCTTCACACTCGTGACCCTGTTCAAGAAGGTGATGATGAGATTCCTCTTCTCCAGGGATTAGGTCCGCTGGATGATGATACTCTTGCTGTTTCGTGTATGCCGCAATTTGCTGCTCTACCATCAAACTAGCTTCACACGAGGAGTCGAGGAAAAATAACTCCAATCTCCGCTCATCATCGTAATCCTCAGCAGAGCCTTTGCCCGACGAGATGGAAAGCCTGTTGAGGAGAGACGTGCTGGAGGAGGACGAAGCTGGAGAGTAAGCTTCGGGTGGGTAAGGGCTCATAAATCCTTCATCTTCTGCCAACGACGTCGGCACATCAAAGGGATTTCCTAAGGGCTCCTCTCTACCCATCATCGTGAAGCCCTTTAATTTCTCCGCACCGAAACAATGGTCGGGTGCGTCCTCCCCTATTATTCCATGATGATCATCGTCATCATCATCGTGCTCCTCACTATTAATACTATTACTGCAACTAGTGCCGCTAGAGCTGCCGACGCTGCTGTTACAAGATGCAAATGGGATCATAACTTTTTTACTTTTACTGCCTTCATCATCATCATCATCGTCCTCGCAGTTACCTGAGCTTCTTTTGTTTTTCCTCCCTTCATTATTATTATTATCACTAGTCAAGGCGGATTTTCTCGCAGTCTTAGTCTTATTTTTTCGTCTCAAGTCCTCGCACTCTTCTGTATCATCAAGATCTTTGCGAGACGTTATTGCTACTGGAGTCACTTGAATAGCGAAGCTGTCGATGCTCGGTCCTCCTCCGTCTTCTGCTCTCATTTCAGAATTACGATTGTTGATATGGAGGAGCAGTGATTCACTCTGGTGATCATTAACGGTCGGAATGCATCTCTGGATTGCTGCTCCTCCAAACTCTTTCTCGCTCGTTACAAACAGGGCCGAGTTGTCTTCCAGCGGGAAGTTATGCGTGGACATGAGGAAACTCTCATGAATATTATTATCACGCCGAATTACCTCCGCCATTCGGAATTCATTTGCAAGGTTGATAATACTGGTTGTTGTTGAGCTGGTGCACTTGCCATTACAGAAATTGCTGCTGCTGCTGCTCGTGCTCTCTGTGCAACTACAACTGCAGCTCGCAGCCGTACTGCAGCGGCTGTCGGATCCGTTCAAAGGATGAGGACAGGCATTTCTACAAGTTGGCGATGGCGAGGAGGCGGAGGAGTTCTCTGATGCCGAAGTTGATGTGACGATGCCCTGAGTTTTATTGTTGTTATTGTTGATTAAAATGCTGCAACAACTACTACTTCTGGTTGTGGGGAATGTACCAGAATTTTTATTGCTTTTGTTCTCCTCTTGCTGCTGATGGAAGTGGTGGAGAAGTAGCTCAGGGTCTTCTATGATTATAGGGAGAGAGGAGAGCACGGGGTCGCTGTAATATGCAGAGGAGGAGAGGAGGGATGAATTATTCTGATTATTTTTCTCCACTCTAATTGCATTATCTTGATGATGAGAGTGGATAGAAGAAGAGGTTGTAGTTTTACTACTGCAGTCGGCATTTTGATTAAGACTTTCACCTGCTGAGAGAACACGTGCTGCTTCTGCTATTGCGGCTGCTGCTTGTAAGGGGAAGTTTGTATGCGGCAGAGTGTTCCTTCGCTGCTGACGTGACGTAGTAACTTTCCCTGGATGCTGCTGCTGCTGCTGTTTCTCACTGGAAGATGAGGAGGAGGTGGAGATATCTTCCGGTTTCTTCTCGATCCAGTGAGTTCGCAGAACGGAGAGATGAACACTTTTCTCCTCGGGACTGCACTGCTCTTCCTCTTCCTCCGGTAGATTGGGGAGGCAGTCGTGGTAGTACTTTTTGAGGAAACGGTTCAGCTTTTCCGTTTGCGTTCGGATTTTCTCCAGCTTGCGGATCTCGCTCCGCTTCAGAGTCAGCTTCTTGGCGCAACGGGAAACGGCAGGTGTACTTATTGGGACGGGCATCTCTAGGAACTGCGGGTCTGTTACGTCATGATCATTCAATGGAGTGGTGCTTGTGGTCGTATTGAGGTTGGCAATGGTGGTGCTTAAGAGATCCACTCCTCGTAATGGGGGACTTGATTGAGGTGAAATGGCAAATGTATTAAATGCCTTGCCATCATCATCATCGTATTCCTCATCCCTGGCAATTGAAATGTTGTGTAAGCTCTGAAATGGTTTTCTTGAGGATACCGACGCAATGTCTTCTTTACTTTTCCCCTTGTCAGTCGTTCGGAATGAGCTAGATCGGCCATAAATGGTAACATTCTTGTCTGTGCTTTGGTGGTGACTATTGCTGCTCGTGTCCTTCTTTGGTTTCAAGTGCTCACTTTTCGTTCGGGGCAAAGTGGAACTTTTGCAGTCTTTCAGGATGGATTTCAAGGGGAACAGTTTGGGCTCAGTCTCACAACTTGCATCTCTCCTTTCCACGTCATTAACTCCAATGGCTTTCTTACTAATTGTACAACTACTCGTGCAGCTAGCTGATGTTGACGTTGAGGACGAGGATGATGTTAATGTCGGACTATTTACGATGGTGACCTTGAATCGACTCTTGGGCTTTGGTGAACCACCACCACCAGTATTCTTCCCAGTTTGTGTGCATTTCTCATTAACCAGCTCCTCCGGAGAAGGACTTTTTCGCTTCGTTGACTCAGACTTTTTCTTTGAGGACGAGGATCGGAGAGAGGACGATGAGCGCGGAGACGACGTGCTAGTGCTCACCGACGAAACTTGTAGGGGACGACTACGAGCCTCTTTTATGCTGACGTTGGCGTTGCAATTGTTATTGGAGAAAGTGGATGATTTAGTGGCTGGGTGGCTTTTCTTATTGTTCTTGGTCGGTTCAATTGACTCCTGGACGGTAGTAGTACATGGAAGGTTTTTAGTCTCTGTCTGGACAGAACATGATCCCCTTTTTGATTTAGGAGGGCTTATGATCATAATTTTCTTGGGATGTGAAGCAACAACCCCTTGATTAGTCCCGTTGCTCCCCTCTTTCTGTTTGATTATTGATGGACGATTTTTAATCACAGATGATGAGGGAGCATTAGCTTCAGTAGGCAAGCCTCTGCCATTGCTGCTGCATTTCTTCACGTCATCGTGTACAGGTGGAACACCACGCTCTTTCTTCGACTTTTTCAATTTATCCTTGAGCACAACTTGTTCCACTTTCATGCTCGCCTTCTCACTCCCCTTGGATCCCACTGGTTGCTCTTGCTCCAGAGCATCATCCAGTGTTGTGGATTCCTGAAGCATCCTCTCATACTGCTTGACAATCGCCAACGGCAAATGGTCAAGACTCATGTAAAGAAGTGATTTACTATCTGCATTCCCTCCGACGTTGTTTCTATCACCACCACCAGCACCATTTCCGCAACTCCCTTGAAAACCATTGTTTTTATTGATAATGTTGCCGCCGCTTGGACTACTGGACGGACTTCCAGACAACATTCTATTCCTGGCATTGTTCCGACTCGTTGTGTTATTAGCGGCGGAGTTGTTGTTATTGTTTTGCTTACTTGTATTATTATTGGCATTGTTGGGAGTAATGTGTGAAGAGGAGGAGGACAACGAGTTTGCATTATTTCCAGCCGTAGTAGTGGAGGGACAAGTGGCACAATGTGAAGATGATGATGTGGATGTGGATGATGAGGACGATGTTAATGGGGACGGTCGGACACAGTCATGGTCATTATTGTCGGCACTTTTTACCACGCTATTGCCCATGTTGATAATGCTACCGGCACTCCAGTGACGTGCCACTTTGAGCCGAAATCGAGAGGAGGACGAGGACGCGGACCGTTGCACACCACCGTGGTGGTGATGATGAAGGCCACGACAGCAATTAATATTGTTATTGTTATTATTCGAATTCGTGTTATTAGCACCAGAACCACTACTCCTACTAATCCCACCACCAACACCACCACTGATCAACTTATTTTGCCTCCGAGAAGATTTACTGTCCTCAACTTCCCCTTTACGGAGCGCGGTGGATGATGATGATGATAATGACGTTGCTCCTCCATTCGCTTTGCTTGACGGAGCAGCATTCTCGATGCGAAGACAAACCCCACTCTTTAGTATGCTGCAGTAATGGTGATGATGACTGAGTTTACGACGCTTCCTTAATGACTTTGTCGAAGACTTCGTCTTGGAAGGATGGTCCTCTTTTGCTACTGCCCACTTCAGCATTCCTGAATTGCATAGAAATCGCGGCGTAAAAAAGGGTAGAGGAGAGAGAGAAAAAAAGAAAATTTATTATTGCATGTTTTATAACTTCACAACTCATCAAATTACCTTATAAATGTAATTGTTAGCTATTACCGTATAAAATACAAATTATACCATTACATTCTTATAGTAGTGATTTTTTGAGGGGAAGTAGACCGGCTACTATTAAGAAGATATATGAATTAGACACGGAATCGAAGAAAACAAGATTTTCAAGTGGTTGTTAAATAAAAGGTTGTTCCTACACACAAGCCGTTTTGTATGTGTGTCAGGAGCGAAAAGATCGAATCTGTTTCCTATTGATTAGAAAAAAAGAGATGCTCTTTTATCATGTTTATATCTCATCGTCCTTCCTTCCATCGGAAATATGCAAGAAGAGGGATTGTAGTAAAAAAAATGGTCATGTTCATGATTGTTACTGATTGCTTCCATGTAGGATTGATTACAAGTATCTGTTAATCGCATAATCATGTAGTTGTCATAAAATCGTACACCAACACCTACAAAGACTTTAAATTGCATTTTTGTGTACAACTTATAATGGACATTTATACACCAATTGCCAAAAAGAGGAGAATTAATCTGGACTACAAGTTGCTCGAAAGATTACTTTATATTTTTTTAATTAGCGTTAAAGTAAGTCAGTTTTTGTGATATGATTACACTATTTCAAAGTAAAATATGGAATTCAAAACTATCATCCAAAAAAGTTTTAATTTCTTTAAATATTGCAATTCGAATTCTCCTAGACATGTTTTAAAATCATCATCTACATATTAAACATACATCGTGTCCTGCGAGACGTGCCACATGAAAGAGAGAGCAGAAAGTACAACACGACTTTGTAATGGAAGCAGTCGTCACAATCATAATTACGATTCTAATTGCTCAAGAGAGAAAATAAATATTCTTGAGACAGGACTATGCATCAGACAAATATGCCTACAAGTTATATATTTAGTCATAGTTCAACTTTAAGCACATCGTTTATGAAATGAGCTAGAACGTGGATTAGCAGCTTGTTTTTGTGAGAATGTGTCTGATTGTGAGAAAAGCACGCTCTCAACGATGGCGTCTGCTTCTCGAGTTTTTTTTCAAAGATCACGACTTGTAGTCAGAGGATGGCTAATGTCGTGAACGAAAGTTCAAGAGAAAATTGTTTTATTTGATGGTAATGAATGTGAAGTCGGTGATTTCAGTTGTGATATCAAAATCTATTCGAAATGTACCTCATGACTCAATGAGTGATCTGTTATAATCTAGTGTACATTCGGTATTTGAAAAATATCATCAACAACGGATAAGTTACTCATCAAAATTTAATGTTCGTCTACAGATCTAAAAATAAAGTCTTACTCTCCGTCTTCTAGTTCAGCTCCCCAAAAAAACTCTTCTCAGAAAGTAACTCCTCTCCTCGCACTAAACTCTCATTTTGAAACTTTGAACTCGAGCCACACACAAAAAATGATAATGAGGACGACAATAGGGAACCACTTGAAAACCACCTGAGGCAAGGTTATTTGTAACACAAAGTTGAAGTATATGCTGCTTAAAAAACTACGTTCCCACATGCACATGCTTTTCTTCCTTCCTTCATTGTTACATCTCTCCTTTACACTGACGTTGTGATCTATGACGCTCTCAAAACCTGACTAATATATGTGGCAGCAGGTTGTTGAAAAAAGAGTTGTTTCATGTGTTCACTTCATCCACTCCACTCCACCGGCATATTTTACATCATAGTTCACATGCCAGCGACCAAAAAAGAGCTTATGATGAGAGCTATTACTACGCCAAGTGTATATGTGCACCCCACCTTCGTACTTTACTGGTTTAAGTAGTAATGACCACTTTGTCTGATTACCCTCAGCTCAATTACGATTACTCACCCCGTCAGTAAACCCCCGTCATTTCACTGGCGTTCCAAAAAGATTTGTACTTGTAACACCGCAACGCACATAACAGCTGGAGAAAAAAATCGCTTTCGCTGTCGCTCATGCATTGCAACGGTCA
Organism: Heteromurus nitidus; assembly: GCA_034687055.1. Classification (NCBI taxonomy): domain Eukaryota; kingdom Metazoa; phylum Arthropoda; class Collembola; order Entomobryomorpha; family Entomobryidae; genus Heteromurus; species Heteromurus nitidus. The sequence continues at coordinate 41,128 of JAQFZW010000180.1, read as the reverse complement.
CTTGACTGATTCTAATCATTCCACCTCTCATTCCGGTGAAATATGTATGTACACTCATTCATGATGAATGCCAAAGCCTAGCCCAAGAACAAGTATAAAGTTTTTTTCTACTTGTTTTGTCCGCTCTATTCTAGCATGTCTCTTCGCTGCTCCTACCTTGACATTCCTATTTTCCATAACATATTGTCTACATGTTATCTGTCTGTCACAAGTTTTGAGCAATTTTTTTTCTCCATGAAACAACGGACAAAAAATGAATCTTTCCAATTTTTTCAATGCCCCTCCCATTTCACTATTGTCTCACGGTTCTGTCAAGTGTCTCTAATGAATTGGGGGATAAAATTGAAAATTTTTACTACTTTTCACTCGTAAATTATCAATTTGAAAAAAGGGTCCGACAATAACGTTCATTTCATTTTATGAATATTCAACTCAACGAATGAAAAAAATACTGGTACCGCACCACACCACCGGCAGAGAGCTGACACTTTTTTCTCCTAATCATAATCGTAAACTATCCCAATTCGCGTTGCATGATTGCGTCCCGATTGCGTTTTCAACCTGAACACTTATCGCAAATTTCAATCTATGTAGCCGTGTTTCATCCCTTTGCTCATCACTTTACACTGGGCCAGACAAGACCAGTAAAGATCGCAGCAGTTCAAAAGAGCTCACCTGCACCTGAGTTTGGAGATGTGAAGTGGAGCTATGCAATATTACACAAAACGGACCATGACCATTTCGGATATAATAAAATTGCATTATTTATTAGGAATAATGAAATTTACATGACATGTGGCAATTTCTGCTACTCCTTTGATGTTTGATGCTCCCTTCATTCGAAGGTAATTGCACAAGTGTAATCGTCGGAGTGGTGAGTATATGAGCACCCCTTTTTACTCTAGCTTTCCTCGGACTGCACGCCGCTTGCATGTGGATGTGGAGAGATGATACTTTTTTTCATGGAAAGTGCTCTCTGGAACCTGCACGCAATATGTTTCGCTCAAATTCCCGTTTTCGGTTTCACATTCCCATAAATATCATTTTGTCATTGAAGAGCCTTAATCGCCGTTTCTGAACAAATGATATTAAACCCAATGAACGAATTTCAATGATTGTAGGTTTTATACTGCTCACAATTGAGTTGGAGAACTAAAAAGGAAAAATTTTACCACTCAGTGCCCACCACCATCACCACTTTTCGTACATATTGCGAGTATGCATGATTAAACCATATATATTTTTATTTTTTATAATTTTCTCTCTGACTGACTGTTGATTGTCAATGCCATTGCCAATGCTAAAGCTGCTGGCTCCCACATTTCTCTCTCTCTATTGCATGTCAAATTTCTGCTACACTAACCTTTTCCAGATCGTTGGGTTGCCCCACCAGCTATTCATTAAAAATGTAATATAAAATATGCCTCTGCTCTCATCTGCACAAACACAATTACTCTTCCACTGGGTCACTTTCAATGCGTTTCATTGTGTCCTTCATTTCATTCAAAAAAGATATTATTGTGCACATGCTGATAGGTATTATGATATGACACATGACGATTGCATATATACAATTCACCCTTGCTCCGTTTACCTTTCTCTTTTTTTCTCTCTCTTCTGTCCATCACTCTCCCTCTCCCAGTCCTTTTTTAATCATCTGTGCAACGATATTACATTTCATTACAGTAATTTTCAAGGGCCCTTTCCTCCCAGCATCTCTTTCTCTCATATTCACGGCTTTGTCCAAAAAAAATTTGCTTAGTCAGCCAGAAAATTCTTATCACAATCAAAAATTACATTTTTTACGACTGGGACTGGTCCAAAGTCCAAACCGGGATATAAAAAGTTAATCTGAGATTCAAGTGAAACTGTTCTAAGCTCAGAGATCAGAAATAAATACGCATGCACGCATGAATTAACTGGCTTAATGCAACGAAAAAAATAGTTGCATTCGACTGTCCTCTAATTTATGACATTTTATAGGAAACCGATTTTATATGAATAATAAAAAATCCATATCTTGTGGAATTACTTTTCACTGCACTGTGCACATTTCTCTCAGAAAAATTATTACCGGCCACAGGCTGAATAAAATGCGTGTAGATATGCGTAAAAAACTGCATCCAGGTTTTTTCAGTTCAAATCAAACCTGCACGTGTGTATGAAACGTCACTTCGGGCAGCAAAAATCACCACACACAAAGGCATCCCTCTTTCATGAGATTACTTCACTTTTCACCACATGCCAGCCTGTGTAATAATCTACTTGAATTTGAAGAATGCTGTGTTTTTTTCGATATCCACCAAGTCAGCTTTAATATATGCATATAAAATTTTCCCCATTCTTTTCAGTCTCCTCTGGGTATTATTTCAACCCGTTTTGTTTGCCTGAAGTCATTTCAAGCCATTCAAAAATTTTATTTTAGAAAACTTGTATTATAAAACCTAAAGATTGTTTAGTCATTTAATATGAAGGTATTATGGCTGTCCACTGGAAGGAAATGAAACGGAACGAATTTCCAAATTTTTTGAATCTCAAATAAAATGCACCGCTGTAACCTACATCCACTTGAAGTGATCCCTTGCGGGCAAGAAATGAAAAGTACAAGTTCCATGTTTGCTTTTCATTCAACGAACAAGAAAAGGAGCATGACCCGATCATCAAGAACCATTCTCCCTCATTACCATGTTATTATGGAAAAATTTTCATTCAAAATTACCAACATAAATTCTAACCCATTCTTGTATTCCACCATTTACATTGCTCACTGATCCAAACACTATTTTCGGATTAAATCATTTTTTACAAGATCACTTCACATTTAAAAAAATAATGCTTCAACAGACAAAAACGTATTTTTCTCTGAAACGGATATTCGTTAAAAAGCAGCCTGTCGTCTGGTCAGAAGCCCAGGTCACGAGCCGCCACACTCTATCGCTTTTACTCGTAATCGTTTACAAACTCGAAAACAGGCACATTTTCTAATAATAAAATATGCCACTGAGATATCTGCTGATCTAATATAATATGTATATGTATATTGCATGCACATATACCAATTTCAAGGAAACAGAGGGGTAGATAGGAATCTTGACTTCTGCCATACATGCTCCCTAACACAACGAATGACACACGACTCGCTCACTTTTTCCCACTGGCAATAAGCAAACGAACCGATACGATATGGCGATAAAACTGGATCATGATCAGGAAGTCAGCGTGAGTCAATGGCATTTTATTTTATGCATGGTGACTCTATATATATGCGGAGCAAACCGACGAAACTCAACTTTTAAACAATAGCTCGTGCTAATCGACACCCCCGAATTAGTGTAAACCAACCACCAGCCTTCTAGATCAAATAGAGTCATGCACGAGTCATTAGTTATGAGAGAGTATTTTTTAAAAGCTGCATTTTTTCACAATCAATGAGTGTTTGATGGGATTAAAAAACCGGTATGGAGAACTGAACCATGCATAGGGAAGAGTTGAGAAGCTTTTCTTAAATGCTGATATGTGCATATATATATACTCCGGAATCTGCATACATAAGTTATTGCTATCAAGTGCTCAAAGAAGAGCAAAGGAGCAACATACTTCAGTTAAGTTCGGTCAGATCGAGTTTATTTGGTGCCAACTGGTCTTATTAGCTTACTGGCCTACCAAAAGTTGTGCATATGAAAATACTCGATTGCTGGACCGAATGCACCAGCTGTTGACTGCTGATGGATGAGCTGATAAAAGGATGAGTAAAAATGTAAAAATTCGACAATTCATAAAGTATCTCGTGCCCAAGTCTCTTCCTTCCTCTTGTCTTTTTTTACTTTGGCGAAATACAGGTAGCCAGCTAGCCACCTTCACGAAAATGTATAAAACCACTCGGTTTTCTCGTAAAACTGATAAAGAGCAGCATAATAAGAAGGGATGGGTTTACCATTAATTAGGACATAAAAAAGTGAACCGTTGGATTGGATCGAAATGGAAATGTCTGCACTGAGGAGAGAGAGCGAGAGGTGCTCCGTCGCCCATACATCATCAACAACAGTAAACGGACATTTCTTGAGAGAGTGGGAGAGTGTGACGGAAGTTTAATGAAAATGAAGTATGTGCAACATTGAACCATTCATGCATGATATGCATGCAGCTTGAACAGTTCAGTTCAGCACATATGTGTCACGTTACCCTACCTTACATACTGACGAGAGGAGATGATAATCAAAGATGATGAGTCTGATAGGAAAATACTCCCCAAAAATTTATATCAAACGAACGGAACGAAATTTTTAGCTTAGTTTATTTATGCACATGCGAGAGTTGTTCATCATGACATGCGAGACGGGTTCCTATAATTTCTGGTGTGAAGTAAAGGTCTACTTTAAGATCCTGTGTAGAATAAAAGCCCTGACAATGACGATCGAGACTTTCAGCTGTCATATGCGTGTGCAAGACTATGTCTCAAATGCATTCCCGAAGATGAGCGTATACATATTTATTAATATTAATATTATGTTATTATTTACCTTTAAATGGCATCACGGACAACGTCCGTGGTCCATTGCATGTTTAGCAAAATTACACGGCGAAAAAATATCAGATATATATCCAAATAGCAATTAGTGTCTTCTTCGTTTCAACGTTACATCCAAATCTTTACTCCAAATTATCACATCTGACGTAAATAACACAGAAGAAGGCCACAGAATGTTTTCATATGTTTTTTTTTCTGCGAGAAGGCACAGAGATTCAAATCACATCTCTCAACTTTGAAACATGGTCAACAACGTCTCACCAAGAAAATTATGAGCTTTATTAGCAAGGCGATCTTATCTATGTCATTATTAAATTTTTTCACAAGGCACGTTATAAGAATCAAAGGTTGTTCACACTGTCAACTTTGGGAGGAATTTATTCCCGAGACTTGCTTAATAAATCGCATTATTAAACCAAGTGTCAACACCAGGCTGCTACCACCATGAAGAAAACCATGTCATCGTTTTTTCTCTTATCTCACTTCTTCTTCTTGCGTGCTCGCACAAACAGCCCCGAATTCCCAAGCTCAAATGAGAGAACAATGCTCATGTGTTTACTTCAAAAAAAAGTTCACATATCACACATGGCACAAACGGTACATGACGGTACAAAGGATATATATTATGCAAGTTCGCTTCCCCTTTTGCACAAATAAGCCCACATAATATCCCAAAGAGCCAAGAGGAACGATAATTTTTTTCCGTTTTGCGGCGAATAAGGTAAAATGGGGGAATGAATGGATTTCTCGTGCGTGCCTTCTTATTATACACCTCCTTAACAACTTATTCTTTTTTGCATACAATCTCGGACAAACTCTCCACACAAGGAATGAAGGTAAATTAACGAAAATATCCAAACAGTAAAAAAAATACGGAGATTCGACTTGAGGCAGCGCACACAATCACTTCGAAACCAAACCAGCACTGTTTTTGTTCCTTCCTCTAAAAATTTTTCCACACACAAATATTGTCTTGTTCTGTTCACCTCCTCGCCACTTCAACAAAGTAAAGTCGTCAAGAGAGAGAGAGAGAATTGAAGTCGGAGGAAAAGGAGGAGAACTTGATAATTTTTTTTGTATTCTTCTTCCTTAAATAAGGAGGCGGAAGGAAGGAAGGAAGAATAATTTTGTTTCGTGTAAGGTATTAGATATTCACGTTTTTTTTCACGGGAAAAAGTTCCTTTTTCCCGTGCTCCTTGTCGGTAACTTGAGACACCAACACTAGAAAAACGTAAAGTAACTGAGGGAAGCACGTTATAAAAATGGTACTGAGAGAGAGAGAGAGAGATCTTCTCAGCTCCGGCTTCTCTCACAACTAAATACTCGTGCACAATAAAAACAGCACGTATCGTGTTGTAAGTGTGTAACTCGAAGTATAAAAAAGGAAGAATAGGGAGCATGCAACGCAAAGCATCTGACTTATCCAATCCCCTAAACTCAAGTAAAATGATGCAAGTAAGAGCGAGAAGCGTACAAAATTTTCTTCAGGTAAGAAAAAAAAACTTTACTTTGCTCACCGTCTCATGTTCACCCCACACACACGAGGTACGCTTTTACTCACACGCTGCACAATAATATACGATACACAACTTATGCTAGTAAACTTTGAGCATCTTTTCCTCTTCCTATTGCCTTGTGTGTATCCCATAAGAACAGAGACCCAAAAGATCAAGGGAGAGAGAAAATGTATTGCAGTCAGGAAAAAATATATGTACGTAATGTGATGCAATGGTCCATACAATACGACAGCAAGAGGAAAAGGTAAGCTACAGATGAGATGATGGTTTTTGTTGCGATATTTGTAAAATGAGCCTAACCATACTTCCACAAGTAGTTTTTTCTCTCGCTCTCCCCGTATTTCTCCGTTATAAAAAAGTGGATATCCAATGAGACTTTTTGTGAAAGGTAGCCAGGGGTAAGCAATATAATACTAAATGTATGTATGTACATATAGTACACATGATTGCCCGCATGTTGGCTATATATATGTTTCTAACTATGCATTTTTTACGAGATGGGTATTTTTTTATACCGCGCGACCACATGTTTAACGCGTATCGCATCTCATGCATATAAGTCTCTAAGGGTGCTTTGCTACGTCTTGGAGGATGTAATACCAAGGAAAAATTCATTCGAATGGATGGGATGTTATTGAGACGAAAGGTATGTGTGGAACCCTCCTTGTCAAGGGTGAGTATGTGAAGTACCTTTGGGTGAGCAATGGAGTTCCAAATGAACATGTTTTTTGCGTTCTGTAGAAAAAAAATGTATTGGGGACTAGGTGATGCTGGAATGAAACGAAAAAAAATGACAGCGTGAGAGGACTTGGTAAAAAGAAAAGTGATATTCCTCGAAATGAGCGTTTGAGTTGAAACTGTTTCACATTTCTTTCTTGATGGATGGAGGTCGTTGATGAACCTATACATCGTACTCATATGAGGATCAAGCCACCTTTGAAAAATTGGACAATGCTTCATTTCGACGATATCCAGAAAATATGTGGAACGTTACACCACACTGCTTTGAATACAGGTATTGGGCTACCATCAAGGTGTTGATGAACTTGATTACATATATTAATTATTTTAATTATTAAGTTAATATTACTTTACTTCGTTGTAGAAGGTTTGCAAGGTACATAGTTAATATGTTCTTTGAATAGAACATGCGCAATTTAAGCCACCACAGTGTCTTACTTCCAAACTTCCAACAAGGAACATCAATGTAGTGGCCGAAACTGAATGCTTCAGAAACAAAAAAAAATGCAATCTCTAAATGTACGCGTATGTGTAAAAGAGTATAACCTCCCTGTCATGTATGCTTGCTCTGAGAAGAGAAAATGACGATATTTATGGACACATTCGGCCAAATAACTGATGTAATATTGAATGTAATGGAGCCTTAGAGAGTACGAACAAGCTCAGTCAAATTTACGACCGGCATATACACAACACGCATCCAGCAAGTCTGAGGTAACAGGTACCTGAAGAAGGTGGAATGTTTATTCCACACTACTCCTTCTCCTACTCCATAATGTGATGCTTGGGTAATACTAGAGAGAGAAAACATTCACTTTTTTTCTCTTTTTCCATGTCTCCACAATCCAGTGAGGATCCACGATAAGACAGACTTTTTTTAGGTGAGCACATAGTAATAAGCCAGGATATTTTATGTCTATGTTCTCCTCGAACGTCTAATATGACTCCATAACCCGAAAATAATGTACATGAGGTTGTGCATACAAAAACAACAGTATAAAAAAGTGTACCATGCAAGGAAGAGTAAAGCCGGGTTTTAAACAGTTAAACATTCACAAGCAAATATTTCTTGTTCTGTTTTCCCTGAAATGTAAAAAAATATCCTTGTGGAGGAGAACTCTGTTTCTCTTTTTTCTGTGCACAATGCATAACACGTACACACATATCACTCTCCTCCTGTGCAAGGAACAACGAACAGGTGTAATGAATATACTATATATTCATCCCCATTATTATTTCCTTCTTGGAAGAGACTACCCAATAATCAGAGACAAGGAGAGGTATGGGACATGAATAAGGTGTTTTCCAAATACGGGAAAATGGGGACGAGAGAAAGGGAAAACACACAGGATAATGATGACTCGCTCATTCTTTTTATATCTTCTGCTGGAGGAAAACATCTTAGAAACTCATAGAGGACATTTTTACGTGCTTCAACGACCACCGACACCTTAAATGCACACAGTCTCTAATGCTTCATGATAAAGTCTCTGGATGATGATGTCAGATGAAAACAAATGAGTCTCCGAAAAAAAAGAAATGAGTTGAGGTTGGAGTTGGAGACGTTGGAGAAGAAATATGTTGTGGGATGTAGTGGATTATTGGATAACTATATGTTATGACTTTACTTATGCAACTTCTCCATAAAAACATAATAACATTTCTCAGCTATCCTTTATCAAGGCTACACAAAACAAACTAACTACAGGAGCAATATAGCATCATCAGACTGCATCAACTTCATCATCAGATTATTTCCCATCATTATCATCTCTGCACTTCATCTTCATCTCAAACTCACCCACAAACAAACCAAACCAAACCACTAAAAAAGACTTCTCTTTTTCCACTCAGTGTGTTGTGATGTTATGCCCACTCCACTTTCCACTAATAATCTTGGTCTCCCTCATCGTCCTCATCAGCGTAGATGAAACCCTGCTAAAAGTTTCTCTTTAAAAGGGAGAGAATATAAAAAAAGAAGCTCTCCTTCTCTCCCTCTCTCGACTCATCCCTTTCCATCACTTTTTTTTTATATTTGGAGGTGGTGTACACAAGCGATGCGCATATATTTATAAAACTTTATGGGTAAGGAGTAGCCAGTCCAGTCAAAAGTCTGGAGTTTCAAGAAATTACTATTACTACACGGCGATGCATGATGATGATGCCGGAATCCCGAGAGTGTGTGTGAGGTCCTCCGTCATTTTTGAAGGTACAAACATAAACACGACGACGACCAAAGACGTGCGGAGAGATTGAGCGTCTTTTCCTCTCTCTCTCTGCATCTCTTAGCTCATCTCTAGTCAACCAAAGCCAAACATATTAAATCGTTCTGGTTGAGAAGGAGAAAATGTGTTTCTTTATTCACGAGGAAAAACAAGTGTATTAACAACCTCTTCATCTCATATCTTTCCCTGAATAGCATTCCATCTCACTCAAGGCTTCTCTCAGCGTTTTGTCGAAAAAAGTGCACCTGTGCTCAAGATTATCAGACTCGTCACATTGGCTATTTTTGTGATTCTCCTTTTCCATACGCATTTTTATATCGTCGTAATAAATGATTCGTCGCACACATGTATATAAGTATGCTTATGTGGACACACAGAATGCAGACAGGTATATTTCAAAGGAAGGAGGGAGCATGTCCGCAATCCAGCGCATAACGCAACGTGTTTTCTCCCCTTTTATCTTTGTGTACACACTTGTTACAGCCTTTACATGAGGAATTTTTCCAGCCGCCAGGCATCATTTGGACAGTTTTTTTATTACTGTCTATTAACGGAACTGGAGAAGAGGAAGAAGAAAAAAGAGAACATCTTGCTTTGGTGGATTGGTCTGGTCAGAGATTATGCATTTTTCAAAGAAATATATATAAAAAAAACTCTGGAGAGGATTATGCATACAGAAGAGAAATTATAGGAAGATAGATGATAACATTTCAGATTAAAAGCATAAAGAAATTTACTTTTCAAACGTTGAGAATAGAAAAAAGCGAAAATAAGATGTGTTCGAAGAACTACTCCTTTTTTCGACCGTTGGAGTTAAATTGTAATTCCAAGAAGATAATGGAAATCAAAAGTGTATTGCAATCCTGAAAGGGTATATCTTTTTTAACCGCCTTGCGATCATCTCACTCACTCGCCTGGAATTAAGCCACCAACCAACTGGAAAATTGCGGTGAAACATGTAATGCATCATTGGAAAAGGTGGAGTTCCTCCCAATCTCTAAGCAAGTCACCTGTTGCAGGCTGAAGTGCCGTGGAGGAATCTTTTGAGGGAGAAAAAAACTTTTGAGTGCAGGTGCATCGAAATCAGCCGCTTAAATCCGGTAAAAATGCACGAAAATGTCAGACGGAAGAAGGAAGGGCACAAGAAATTATTAATGAAGGCAAGCTCGCATGTGTATAGAGGCAGCATATATTCTGTGTCGCTCTGCTCTTCACTAAAAGAATCATGACAGTAGAATGAGCATTAAAGAAAAAAAATTCCTTAGAATCATCATCCACGCTCATCATCATCACGATTTTTTTCTTCTCAATCGAGAGAAAACAATGAGAAGAATGACTTTCAGAGAGAGAGATTCATTTCGTCGCTGTTTCTAAATATAAACTTTTTTCTCAATGCATATTAGCGAATATAATGAGGGAAGTTCCATCTTCCATAATGCGAGGCCAATCCGAGACAAACATATTTTTTATTGTCTAAAAATAGGCAATAAAATATATGTGCATCAGTTGTGAGCATGGGAAAAATATGAAATATGAAGAGAAAATGAGCTGGCGGACGACAAGAATACATTAAAGGGCAAAATCTAAAAAAATATGGTGTATAACCCAATAGCTAATCTTGAGCATCATGTCGTTACTTTAAAGTATCATTTTTTTTCTCTCATCTTTTTTATCTCCCTTTTAAAACAAAACGCACGAATTTCCAATCTCGGCAGGTACTCACTCAAGGAAGGAACCTGCTTCATGTGAGCTCCGCCACATTTTACATGGACCATACAATCTTTGAGAGAGCCCGCACACCAACATCATCTCTCACAAAACAGATGAATAATATGGTGTACACACGGTCCAAATGATATATAATATTAGTCATGTAATACTTACGATATGTTTCGGTAATTTCAAGGCTCTCTCTCTCTTAAAAGATGTATTTTAGTCATGCTCATCATCATCGTTTCTATATACTCTTGCCTCGCTCACCTACGTACGCCTATAAAGAGACGGTATTATTATTACCAAAAGTATTTATTAATAACCTTATTGCTCCGTGCAGACATGCTTTCGTGGAGAAGAAGTGTATGAAATATTAATGCTTTCTTAAAGCATGCCCAAAATAAAACATGTTTCAGAGCGCCACGAAAAAAATTAAACTTTTCACTTTTTGTACTTCGCATGCAACCTCTCTCCCTCTCCATATTCTAGTAAGCTTTATACATCTTTTCCATCTCCTTCGGCTTTGCTCTAAATTACAATATTAACCCTTCCAAATTGGAAGATCCGGGCGGAGATACCCTTCCTGAAAATGAGGCGGAGGAGAGAGAGAGAGTGGAATAGAAGAGAGAACAACTGTAAAAAAACTGAAGAGTCATGAGAGTAAAGGATTTTCATCGTCATGATTATCATACTCAGAGTCATATTTAGTCTCTACTTTACATTCTTGCGGAGGAGATAATTTACCAGAAAAAAGAGAGAAAACTTTAGAGAGCCTTAAGGAAACTCTAATCATAATGATGGGGACGTGGCCTATATATATATTATCAACATATCATCATCATCAACATGTTTTCCTATGTATTACTCGGAATTAGCCGGCATGACAAGTGCATTTAAAAGCCATGTATTATCTTCGAGAATAAACTTTTCCTTTATGGTTGCTATTATTTTTGTTGCAGCAACAGCAGTCAAGGTATTTCCTTTCTCTGGAATGTGTGGTGCATATGTGCATCTACTTATAAAATGTGCATTGCACACTGATTGTGACTCTACTGGAAAAAGTGAGTGAGTCAACTCTTTTGTATTTACATATTTCCCAGGACCTCATTCACTCCGCTCGACATAGTCAAATGACTCGGAGAATGAGGTAGAGTAGAAAAGTTGGATGGAATTTTTTTCAGTTTCTCACCGTTTCACAGTATAATCCTCACTAAAGAGTTGATGTGATGTAATGTACACCTTTCACGTATTATGCGTGTTTAAGTATATGCATACGAAAATAGCTCAGGCAAAGGGAGGTGGCCCTTTAATTTCTTCTCTTATCTCGTCAAACAAAACCTATTCAAGTTGATTTTTCACTGCACATTTTCCCTACTTTATGACTACAGCGTATATATGCTTTCTTGCAGGTTATCTTCAAGTCGGCGTACATACTCTTATTGAATACAATTTCGTCGTACATAAAAAATGTACACACAAAGTTATAAATAAACCATTGAGCTGAAACTGAAGAATTTTTTTTCTAAAGAGTTAAATGCAACCACTTGAATACCTGTTCAAAACCGTGTATTAGATAGCAGTGAATTTTTCTATGCATAATATGCTTACTTTTTAAAGGATAAAAAAATTTGTGCTCACCTCCTTCCTTTTCATTAGCAAAGAATGATGATGATGAGGTTGTGACCACTCCTATTCCTCTGCTCTTTCTTCTCTCCTGTCTGTATGGTAATCCGTGTCTGTCAGTAGCTTTATTCTTCCGTCTTTTTTTCCTATTCACGTTTAATCGCCATCTATTTCACTATTCTTCCTCTTCCTTCCCTGAAAAAATGTATTATGTGTCTTCGTCTGGACTGGAGATCTTTTCAGGCGTTGGAGTTTTTCTTTATATTATCTCTTAGTTATCAGTTATTAACTACATAGAGCTTTCTGCCTTTTCACTCTTTGTATTTACTTAAGAAGCAAAAAAGACATAAAATCGTAGGCCTTAACAAGGTTTTAGAAATGTCTTCCATTCCAAACGTTTACATATGCTTCGAACTATTTTTGGTTATTGAAATCCACTGGTCCTCCTGGTCACGTTTTCCTTTTTCACAATCGGAATAAATTTTTAGAGTTGTGAATGAGAAGGAAGATTGCATCACAAAAACAGAGATATTGGTCTGACTATATAGGTTGGGCTCCTCGCACTTCACTCCATTTACTGATGTGAGAAAAAGCGAGCAAGAGTTTTGAGATGAGATTCAAGTTCGCCTTTACCACAAGTAACTCTTTTAACAACTTCCGATTTTGGTGTGTGATGTTCACCAAGAATGTATTTTTTATGTGATGTGAGTTATCCAATGACGAAAATAGCCTGACTGTCTGACAGGTATCACACACCACACCAAACACCATACAGATACAGACACAGGCACCTTAGCATTTTACCCTTCATTCATTACTTTAGATCTTGTAAATACATTACGACCAAAAAGCTTGTGCTTAAACTTTTTTCAACCCTTTCTCCTTTCGGTTACACATTTTTTTCCTGCCCTGTGTACACACACGGGGATTTTTTTTCGTTAAAAAATCTATTAAAGTAAAGTAGCACTGCTGCATAATTCCACATTATAAATTCCGAGTGTACGTAATAAACCATAAATACTGGGTGTGTGTACACAACAAACATTCATAAAATATATAAAATACAATACACTCTCTGCCCTGCATACGGTTCAGTCGGGTGTATCTCTCTACGAAAAGAAGGAACCTGCACAATTTCAGCCCGTATATCCTGTGGTTGTAAATAGCAAAGTTATTTGAAATGGAATTGAGCTTTCTTTTTTTCAACTAACCGTTTTTTTCCTCTCAAACTCTGTTTGTCTGCATTTTTGGTCAGACAAGGGAGAAACTTTAATTATTCCTTATGTATAAGATATGGCATGTCCATATTCTCCCTCATCTGGTATGAAAAGTTTTTTTGTATGTGTGTGGATGGATACACCGTATTAGTGAGTAAAAAACGGTTGATAATATATCATTTTTTATAATCAGAAAATCACAACTGATTTCAGAGCATAGTACATAAAATACGAAGTGACTCTTGGCTGTGATCAAGGGGAAATATGTATTAAAACTCTGGTTTGCATTTTATTACAACACACATTCGTAAGTATACCGTGAAATCCTTATTTCACAGAAAGTACTTAAAAATCTCGACTAAAAAGTGGCTTAATATTTTTTCACAATAAAGCGAAAAGCACCCGAGGAGGAAAGACCGGGTAAGGATAATTGTTCCGCGTTTAGGAAGGATATATGGGAGTTTTGTGTGTTCCGAGGAAATTAGCAGCTGTCTGTTTGCCATTATTGTTATCAAGAGTAATAAAATTTTTGACCTGTGGATCTGTATTCACATTATTCGCTCACTCACTTCTCTCTTCTGCCCTGATCTCCTCATCTCCACTCAAACTTTTCCACAGAGCACACGCACACTCACTCCTGTTCACATTTGTTACTTCGGCATGTGCATTATACTTTTTTATGACGCTGGAGGGTTCAAAAAGGCCAGTTCATGACATTGCGTTGGTATTTTGGCTTAAGTGCTTACTGCTTACATATAAAATTTCTCTACACCCCTTCCATTTTACGAACAAATGTTATATATGCATGCTCTGCTTGTTCTCCAATGTTTATACAACGCATTCCACACCACCGGTGTCACTACAATGGATGAGTGGTCAGTGGAGAAAAAAACAGCAGCATGCGGGAGAACGTTTTTTTATCCGATATTGAAATCAGTTTTTTAGAGAGAAACATATATATGCACCGGTACCAATACAACTGCGGCTTGCTCTCACACTTTTGTACATTTGACGAATGATTACATGATAGCATACAATAAAGCACACACACACACACGGACAAAAACACCAGCAAAAAGTCACTCCCGTCAAAAAGGTCTTCTCGAGAGGGAGGGAGTATAAAAAAGCTCACTGGTCTCTCTTATCTGATGGAAAAGTTGAATGGAACAATTGCCCACTGATGATATATAAAAAAAGTAGCAAGAGCAGAGGCAAATGGCAAACTGCAGTCATGAAATTCCTACAGGGAAAAAAGTAGACAACAATACGATTTCATGAAATGCGTGCGTGTGTGTAATAGTGTGTATGTTGATGTTATGTAAAAATCATATTTGTTTGCGCATTTTTCATTCGATCACATCACATCTGAACAATGTTTTTGTGTATTTAGTATACTACACATATTTTGTATCAGTCGGACTTTGACTTTTCTTGACAGGGAAAAGGTTAACTGCTGCAGAGAGAGAGAGAGCGAGAGAGGAAAAAGCACGCCAACTCGGAAAAAATGAATGATTCAACCTGCCGGCTACTTACGGGTACGCTAAGCTAATGTACGGAGATAAAAATCAGTAATATGTGGACCAAACGGTATGATATTGTTTATCCTACTTCACATCAGAAAGAGAAAAAATTAGAAAAAAACGCACTCATCCCATCTCTCCTCTCCTCTTTTGCATGTAACTTCTGTGTCCTGTCCCGAGTCCTTGATCATAAAAAATTCGGTAATAATCATAATGATGGGGGTTTGGCTGTTGTGTGTAGATAAAATAATATATATTTAAGCCGTAGGGGGAAAATAACTCCAGTCCAGTTCACTGAGCTTTTGTCTTCTTCTAAATATGCGTAGAAGCGTACAAACTACCGGTTTCCTCGTGGTGGTGGTGCTCACAGAGGAGGAAAAACGATGCTCATCGTGATGATGATGATTATGACGATTTACAAACTCGAATATGATTCATACTAGCTTTTTTGAAGAAGAAAAAAAACGAGCATTTTACAACTCTTAAGTGGCCGCATGTGCTGCAAAGTGATTTCGGTTTGTGAGATAAGAACATGAAATGATCCAGTTTTTTTGTCAGGAAGAGATCATGCATGTATACACAAATTCAAGTCAAAGAATCACAGCTACTATTCATATTCATTTTCCACTTTAGTTCCAATTCCAACTTAACCGGCTTGATTAAGTAGAAATCTAAAAATGAATGGTTCGTCCCAAGTCCTTCATCATGCAACCATATCATTACTACAATTGCATTATGCGCTAAACCGGAATGAGGAAGACTAAAGAGAGGAAGTGAAAAGGAAGAAAACAAGGGCGAGAACACAATTCACACAAAGATGCAGAATAATAACTAACGACACAAACTCTCACTCTCTCCTTCTCTTCTGGATATATTCCTTTTGACAGACATTCCAATCATCATAAACTTGCACCGTGTGTGATGATGAATGGGATGGGAGTCACACTGTGAAATGTGAACTTGTACATTTTTTGTCTTTCTCAAAAGTGAAAGGGCGAATATATGAGTGGCCTTATATTTCATAAAAAGTTGGAGTTGGCCGACTTGTTTAAAAGCAGGTAATTTTATCCGGGAAGAAGAAGGAAGTTGGAGAAAAAAATCAAAGGGGATAAGGAGAGGATAGATGTGCGAAAGAGCATTTGATGATATGATGATGTGATGTTATGAATATAATGAACACAATCTAATACGCTCATTGCTCTCCACTGCTGCGGTAATAATAATGGCTCACTCTTGGAGCTCTCCTTGGCATGCTGCTGGTTTGCTTAGCTGACGGCAATAATAATGTAATGTAAAGTTACCAAATGAATCCGCAGGATGTCTGATTATTTTATAAAAGATGACGAGGCAACATCATTCCTTCCGAACGAGATGAGATTGAAAAGACTTTTCCACAATATTTATATGCAAGGAGCAGTGTGTGCATATGTTTCTCCCTCTGATCCTTCCTTGCCTTCCTGACCAGATTACAGATTAGATTTTTGGACTACTTCTGGAATGGATGAATGGTATGAATATTTTTTTGACGTGAGTGACTGACTGACTGAAGAGCAAAAAAAATAATAAAGCTTAAACGAACACATATTATATTTTCTTCAAAGTTTCCTTGTTATACCTTTCATTTTCTCGATAAATAAAATCATATATATTAGTAAAGCTTATAAACTCGCAGAAGTTTTCTCTCGGTTTTGTTCTGTTGTGTACATTGTAATTGACGTATAACATATATGGAACCAACCCTACAGCTAGCGCATATATATTTTTCACAATGCACCCAACCATCACTTTAGATATTTCTGCTCCAGATTTCCCAATTGTAAATTCTTCTCTCATCAACGCTTCCTTTTCATTTTTCTTCTCGGTCGCAGAGTTGCATTGTGAAATGGAGAAAAAGGTCTGAATATAAGTGAATATCATTAGTGTGTGCTTATAATGACAATTGTGAACAAAGCTTCATGATTTAATGCAGGAGGCAAGCATGCAAAGGCAGTGGTAATGGTAAAAAGGAGTCGTTAAATTGTAAAAACTTATGATGTGTGTAAACCATGCGGTACGAGAATATAATTTCATTCTTGCGTCTTTGTATAATAATACACACACACCTCAACCTCAACGTAAGGCACCTCCATCCAACGTCACACTGTCTCAGGGAGAATTCTCTTTTTGTTTGCTTCAATCTCCAATCCCTTTGTCTCCTTTTTAATTCTTAAACGAATAAATAAGTAGGGACTGCAACAAGCAACATAACTTTTTTCAGTTATCATTGCACCTCTTGAGAAACCTATGGACGAGAGAGGAGGTTAGTGTTAGTATATTACTTACATGTTTTCCACTCACTCAATTCCAACGTTTTTTTTCTTGTTTACTATTATTCTAGGATTTATGCGTATGCTGACGTCGGCTGGTGTTGTCAGTTACATAGTCACTCTCACTCGGTTTTTCTTCTTTTCTTATTTGTTCCCAAAAAGGAATCTTTAAATCCCTTGGATAACTGTTATGCAATAATATTCCACATGTATCTCACAACTGCATTTTCAGCATATCCTTCGGTAGGATCCTTCGGGGTTTTCTTTGTCATTTCATTGCACTGCTGCTTGGGTGTATTTTTCTATTGATTTTCATTCCAATTTTCATCTTTCAATTCATTCAATCATGAACTGCAACCCAGTGCTTGTTGCTTCTGGCCGATCCCTTTTTTCGGGAGATTTTTTCAGGTACAACGGTCTCATCCCGATCGGAAAAGAGTTTTCCCCGTCCAGACTTGATTTACTCCGTTTGCATTTTAATCTTTAAATTCCTCCTTGCGCTCTCACCAAGTCAGCGTGCAAAAAAGATCTCACGACAACGATGTGGGCTACTTTCTACACTCTGCATGACCTATACTAAGGAAACCTCATTTGGGATAAAGTATTAGATGACTGTCAAAAAACTGTTTATTTTTTCTCCTTCCTCCCAATGTCCATAATTCACCATTCAATAAGATTTGTCAGCCCCACCGTTTTCAGATAAAATGTGAGGCAATTCATCAAGGCATGCATGCAATTGTGATGCGGTATAAATATCTTTAAAAGGGATAAGATATATTGGAGACATGTATCCTTTTCCTTTTTCTCCATTCTTTTTACTCGAATGGAAAAAGAAGGAGACACGGTCACGTAAAGAGAAGAGGAAAAAAGGGAAACGCTTCAATTGGACAAAAGTGTAGTTTTCTATTTATCGGTTATCAGCTCATCATCGTGAGCAGTGAGAACGTATACAATACAATAATATAATTCTCTTTTTTTATTCACAGCTGTTGCTCGTCTTTTTTAAAGACGAGGGAGCATCAACTGTATCAAAAATCTATCTTGTATAGTTTCGTGAGTGGGGACCTTTAAACCTACACGATGTAAACAGATATCATAATAGGAATGTAGAGTGTGTGTATATATGGATGGACGACATTTGTACCGACTTTTTTTAAAAGTTATAATACGCAGATTCAAAGATCTCTAACTGTTGCATGGAGTATGCAAGGGTATGTGGATGATACATGTTACAAATCTGTTTCTCGTAAAAATGAGAAAGTGCGAGGAAAAAAATATGCGTGTGAAATTCAGGATCAGATTTACGAGGACATATGGGGAAACACACGTTCACAATGTACTTCCACTATTTAAAGGTATGAATCCACTGGTGTGTTTCTTTCTTTTTACTCTCCTCTGGAGTACAAACAGGAGCAAAGAACCCTTGTCAAGGGTGAGAGGAAGAGTATTCTTTGGGGTTGACTCACTCAAAATGAATGAGTGAATGAATGAGGATGCGAGGATGAAGGAGCAGCAGGAGCAGGAGGAGAATTGAATGGAATATATAGGATGACTGAAAATTGAAAGAATGACTGGCAAAGAAGGAAAGAAAGGAGAATGTGTGTGCATGTATGTAATTGTAATGTGATGCAATTCATGTTCCGCTGTTTCCTTTAGTTTGCTCTAAAGATATTCAATTTTTTGTCGCGTGCCCTAGCTCACCTTTTTTCTTTTCTCTCTCTCTCTTGTTTACTACAAGATGTGTAGTAGCAGAGCTTTAAAAATTTAAAGGTACGTGTTTGGATGTAAGTCAGTATATATGGAGCTCTGCTGCTCTCCGGCTCCTTTTCGTTTTGTGTCAGTAAGGCAGAAATTTTCATTTTAAGAAAACACGAAGGGACGTTTGAGGACAAAAGGAGAATGACGGATGGACGGACGGAAGGAAGGAAGGGAGCAAATGAATTTGAATTGAAATGCAATGCAAAGGAAAGCTCGGAAGGCTCCTCCAGTCCCCTTTTTCTCTCGAAGGGTCCCAAAAAGTATATAAGTCGAATTTAAGCGGAGTAATATTATATAATCCAAATTTTTCCCACAGGCAAAAGCAGCCCGCAAAAGAATATGGTATAATATGTGAGTTTTTGGGGAAGGGAGAATAAAAAGTAGTTCAAATCATATATAAATACATATATTCCTCAGGTTGGATAATGCACAAATCAAAAGTAAAGCAGAGAAAAGTTTAGAAGAAGAAAAAAGGTAGGCACAGACGGACGGGCGGACCGTCGGTGAGCAATGAAGATAATAACATATTGCTTTTTACGTGAAAAAAGCTCCTCGGGTCTCCAAAGCTTGATTACTACTACTGCGGCATGGCATAACGCGACCGTTATAAATTGGTATGGTTTGAACTTCTTCGTTGCGCCTCACCTCCTTTTTTATCCTTCCTTCCTTCCTTCCTAAAATTCCAATCCAATGTTTTTGAATGAGCTAAGTTATTTGCTATGGTCAGAAAACTGTCGACCGGATTGAATAATAATAGATTACAGTTGCACCCTCTTCTTACGAGAGAGAAGTGCTGCTGCTGCTACACTGTACGCTATAATGTGGATCAAAGCGTATAACTTGGCGTGCTCTACTGGTCGTAATAAATATGCAGCTGGCCTACAGGTGTGTTTATAGCACCGCGATTTCACCTCTGTTAAATGTATATTTTTTTCCTGGGCGATGAAGCCCACTTGGCGTAGTAGTTCTTGTCGTTTGTTGTGCATCGCCTTACGAACGACGACGGAGTGTTTACGATGAATCTTGAATGCAGATGGAGACCGTTGATACTGCATGTTACGTACGTATGTGATGTGCATAAAGGGAAAAGACGACGAGATAAAATGTAGAGCATTCCTGTCTTTTCTTGGGTGACTGTGTGATCCGAAAAAGAAAAAGGGAGGAGAAGAAAGAGATACGAGAATAGAAATGTACAATGTTGAAGGGGACCTTTTTACAAAAAAAAATAAACGTTCTCGTTGTGGAGTCGTTACTTGATAAAATTTAAATGTGTCTCGTTCGAAGCTTGCACCCTTGACGAATCCGTGAAGGAATCTTACGACCATAGTAGGTCTGCTATATCCAGTTTAAAGGGAGAGAGGAAACATGTCACTTTTTCTCATCTGCTCTTATACATACGTCCTCAAACCTCTCTCTGGGAGTCAACTGGTAGAGTGAAATGGATCTCATCTCTGTGTGACAATGCCTTTTTAAACCATAAATTAAAGGGCCACATATATCCAAACCCTTGTTCTTTAATTCTTGCTTGCCACATCCACAACCACAAAACAAGTCGTAAAAGTTTCCCTGATAAGATCAGGAAAGAATGCGAGAATTCTTGAAAATGTGTGATGCTCTCTTCTTGAAATAGAAAAAATGCTCGGAGAATAGTAATGAGATTGTCATATTGTCAACTGTCTCGTTTACAAATACAAAAAGAAAACATTCTTCCTGTTTCCTTTTTAATGGAACTAAATGACCCTACAAATTGAGACAACTTGCGAAGCGACCATGTGTGCATTCAAGATATTTTATGGGTTTTTAATTGTCAATTATATTTCCATAATTTCATCTTGATATTTAGAGTGAATTAGTTTATAGAGTAACTTTACTCAAGGGTCCAGAGCATATTGCGATCATTTCTATCGCAGTTGGCAGAAGTGCTAATAGAACTTCCAGATGCGGAGGCGCACCGCTTTGTAGCACGATGAGACATGAGAAATTCTCCGTTCCCGGTGTCAATGAAGTCCCATCTTAGCGAGGAATTTTCAGTGCTGCAACGATCTGTCAATAATGTATCCCCTTCGGCTTTCCCGGTGAAGACACATTTATCCGAGTTCTCTTTGGCGTCCGCACTTTGGAATGGTGTGGCAAGAGTTTTACCCAAGTTGTCTTCGGTGATTACAAAACGATCGAGTGGAGTACCGGGGCTTTAGAAATTTTTAGATGCATTAAAATTATGGAACATGCTTATAGCTTAAATAGTATTTTTCTTTGTATAACTTAATTACTTTGGACATTCGACCATATCAAGCATTGCATTATGAGAGAACGGATTCGTGGCTCGCATGCACAAACCACTTCCAACATTCTTAATTAGAGAACCAATCTTGCGACACCTTCCGTGGAAGCAACGCTACAATATTATTATTAAAGGCATGAATTCTATAATACTTTATCGAAGTAAATAGCAAAACCGAACTCGAAGGTGTTGTTATACCCCTCCATCAATACAAGGTGTATTCTCCACTGGCTGAAAGGACCACCACGAATACCATCCAGCGTTTCCTGTCGGATGTGGAGCCCTGCACTTTATGCGTGTGCAGTTTGCTGTATCTTCCTATTTGCAAAAAAATAAACAGCAACCGGTACATTCTACTTAAGTAGATTGCAATAATAATTTATGTGTGGAACACGAAAAACTATATACCTCAACAACGTATACTTTGTCGTTTTTCAACTTTCGCCTGCATTGCTCCACCATTGGCAGGGCTAAGACTTCGCTAAAATTAGGATCTACGAGTGGACCAGCCACTTCATCCAACGTTCTTAGACAAGCTGCTTGATTCGACCTGTGTGGCAATAAAAGTAAAAGTTTTGTGTAATAATATACTTTCTATTTGAACTGTGCTTGTGCTCATGACCATAATACCTGACGAATTCACCGATGTATCGATCACTGCAACGTGAAAAGAACCAAAACACATCATCCTTGTATTGTCCATTCGCCATCATGATGTAGCCACGATCTTCACATGGGTAATTAGGATCGTCATCATGAGGAGCTCCTAGACTGTTTCCAAGAAAAAAGTAGGGTTCCAGTAAGGGATTAGTTTTGTTCGCTCAATCGTAGTTTGTAAGGAGCCAAAGTATACGCATTATATTTTTTAACAGTTTTAAGATTTCGACACTCACACATGACCAATTTCATGAGCTCCAACAATCGCTGTTCCCCAGCTTCCATCATCGCTAAACACAACTGATCCCATATGTTTTCGATTTCTGTGATCAACGAAACACGCTGCTTTGACGTAGGCCTTTCCACCTGTCCATTCTAACTGGGTGTTTGTAACTGCAATTGCAATGTCAAATTTTGGAAGGGAATCCATGTGCTCGTAAACCCACGACGGCAATTTTGGAAGAATTCGATGAAAATCTGCTCTGCCGTCGACCGCTCTTGCTTCTTCAATAAATGGCTGTTCACTGGTTGACTGAAATGACACATTCAAGTAATTTTTGAAATTCAAACCATGAAAATGTTAATAATTTTACTACCATTGTACTACATAGTTATTACCGATATCACAACAATCCCGTTGATGCGGAATTGTATATTATTGCTGGGAAGGGTTCTGTAACGAAGATTGAGATCCCAAAAATAAACTGTGAAATACTCCAGAATTCGTTGTTTGTCGTGTTGAAATATATCTCCGAATTCTTTGTCGCAAATCAGGACAGTTTCAACGATGGCATTGACAGGGCAGTCTAAATTTCTGTTTGTCGCATTTCGTGTCAACTCTCTCCCAATATCGGCTGTAATAAAATATAGTGAATGATTACAACATCATTATTTACGGTGCATCTCAAATTGTTAATTTTCCATGAAAGTGACTGGCTCTGATTATCAACAAATTATTATGCACATTTATCGACATATGCCATTTAAGAATTCTATTGCGCATCACGACGAACCGTAATCAGTTCGGTTTTGTACCGGCTTTGGGTAGAGTGTCACTTCGCCGTTCTTTTCCTCAAATTTCATTCCATCTACGACACCTTCCTGTATGATTAAACAGACCACTGTAAACCAAATTATAATTAGAGTAAAAATCGAGTAAAAAATTATAATTTTTTAAAGACATACTATCACTCGATTTCCGTCCTCAAAAGCCAAGCGAACTGCTGCCAGGTTATCTTGGTCAACGTAGACATTTTCTGCATGTTCAAGATCTTCCTGCGTAGGTGCCCAAGATTCGAACTGCAACTTTCCACTCTCTTCGTGTGTGCTCACGGAGAACACCTGTACGTCGGGATGGAGGACGCCACTAGCATCTAAAGTTTTATTTGATATCGTAAACATAAAAGTACATAAATTGTAGTAAAGTGACATCAAAGGTTTCAGCAGTAAAATTGTAATGTTCTACTTTTGTGAAATTGAAAAGGTTTGTACAAACCTGCTTTGGTCAATTTCAAGTCATATTGCTTTCCAGAGTCGGACTGTACTGACAAATTTAAGTCGTTTGAGTCATGGCCAGCTCCTCCATTACTTTTAGGATCAGGGGCGGCGACAACTGCAGAAAAAAAAATTCTTGGATTTCAATTCAAAATTCAACCGAATTTTCCCTAAAATTCTGAAAATTAAAACTAACCCTCCTCACTGCAGCTGTATGCAAAGAGAAAGATTATTCCTGGAAGAGTAGTAGCTAATTTCATGGTTGAGTCAGGGTATGATTAATGACCGTGAATTAAACTGTGCAACCAAGTGAGTGAAACCTCACGTAGTAATACTGTATAAAAATTAAATCCAACGTTTATATACCGAGATGTAATTAGAAATTCTGACAAGTTGTACATTCCGATTTGAAAGTGAAATAACAAAACAGCAATAATTTTCACGGCCCTAACATAATAGACATAATTAGCTTGTAGCATCCAGAAATATTTCTCATAGGTGGGAATGTAGTGATGATGAGATGATGTTCCTTGTCATTTCATTTTAAGCGAATTTATTTCGTCGTGTCGTGCTGAATTCAGGATTAATTCGATATGCCATTTTGTGTCACAATCCCCATATCCACTATATATATTTGATTAAATTAAAGGATATGCTATTCTAATTAGTTTGGAACGTTCGCAAAGCTCGACGGTTAAGGAATCAATTTGATGCATCCGGTCATACCAAATTCATTACTCCATTCGAAATATATTGTGAGCACTGTTTGAACTAATTTCGTAGTATCAGTCCTTACCATCTCATTGGAAAAAAAGTGTTCTCTCATAGTGGAACATGTTCAAGTGTTTTCATACAAATAGCTTTTATTAAACTTTGGCAGATCAGTGCTTTGCAATTCGATGAGTTCCTTACCATAGAACGCTTGTGTTCACAATAATACTGACGACATCATTATTATCAAATTGATAATCGAACTTGACAAACAATCTTCAATTATGATGGTGAAACGTTAACACATGTCTCCATGCATCATAGTTAACGTGTGAGTTTTTGAGAACCATCGGCGTATCTATGTTATTATTAGGCTTTCCAAAAGCCTTTTAGGGAGGCAGGAAGGATGAGACTTAAGAGTGACAGAGAGAGAGGAGAGTTGACTTGACCAACTAACATCAACTACACAACTACACAGGTACACTGACGTCACACGTGAACTACCACACCACCACCATCTAAAACACATAGCAAACCATGTCGTTCCTCTACGCGGACATGCTTTGCTCAAATCATATACACTCCTGCATTAGAATATATATACATACATATTATGGAAAGCCTACTTTAAGTTGCTAACTAACTTATTTATCCATTTATTTGTCCTCGAACATCCCGGTGGGCCAACGCGGTGGAGGAGTGTGGATTGGACAAACAAAAATTCCTGCTGTAGGGTCCTGGACGACTGGAGTATTTATTCGAGTATAAGTGACGATTTGCGCAAGCAAATTAGAGATAATAAAGCAAACATCTGTTGAACATGACCTTTAGCCTACAGTGAACACTGAATGTAGTGTACCAATGAATGAAATGATGATCAATAATTAACATGAGAAAGGAAACTTTTCGTATTATACTGTGCAATTTATTTTGCTACTATTTATATTTCTAGGAATAATTCACATCTTTAGGTATATATTCCAGTTGTATTTATATACTTGAAAATCGGTCTTTGCGTCGGTTCGGTACGCACATATTTACAAGAGAATATCCACATATTATTCATATCTTGCAGTATTATTGTCCAGGTTTGAAATTAAATGTAAAAATGTGCCCATCTTGTGGTACAGAATATATAATATGATAATTTGATGCTATTGATTACGAATACCAAACTCGCAACTTAAAAACGACGGCACTATATAAATTATGCTTGCGAAGGTCAAATAGTACATTTTTAGCCCAATTCTTTCACGCTCTCCTGATCTTAACACAAGTGGTTCATATCCCATCAAATCAGAGACCAAAGGAATCCGGTGTCAAATTGATGACAATATGAGTATACACGAATTTGTCCTTTGTAAAATCCATCATCATGAACCTTCATACATCCTCCCAATAATCGATTGATAATGAAAAACTTTTCTGGAGCCACAGGTACCAAGTCCCAGCCTTGTTCTAAGACGTGTTCTGAATCGCACCTTTCCATCCCAACTATTCCACCGTCTGTATCACCCATAAGGCATCTTTCCAGAAATTCTTTTTCAGATGGAATAACGTAAGGTGTTGAAATTGTTTTCCCGTGAGGAGAATCATCGATTACAAATCGATCGAGTGTGGTTCCCTTTTTCGGACTTGCCAAATAATTGAATAGTTGATTATTACTGACACAATCCATCTATAAAGGACGTCCATTTCAAAATACTTACTGTATGCAAGAGCGCATGGACAAATGGACAGAGTCGGCAAAGGGATTCGGAGCAAATAAACATGTTCCCGTCTGAACATTCAATAGCTGAACTGCTACTTTCCGGCATGTTGCTCGGAAGCAACGCTGAAAATATTTAGTCCTAATTTAACGTTATGCATTTCAAAGTTACTTCCATCTGAAACGATGAATCTTTGGATAATGCATGTTTCGTATAGTTTTTTACAGCTGCCTTTCCACACAGTGTGTTTTCGACAGGCGTTAGTAAACGCAATGAAGAATTCCCGGGAATGTTACATTTCATGTCTCTGCAACTTGATGGAAAGTCCTTAATAAAATTTAATATGTTTTCTGGTAACTACAACTAATTTGTTCATTACACAGTAGCAAATACATAATATGAGTGGTTTGTCTCATCTCAGGCTCATCACCTCGTCGACAAAGGCATCTGAAGTTCGAAAAAATCTTTGGCATTGCTCCTGCATTAAGGGTACACGATGATTATACCTCGTGAATGGAACTACAGCAGGATCGTGATCGCGATCTGATCCTATCGGGTTAATTTCTATTGGTGATAAACGTAATCGTTTAGTTTCCACGTTTGGCATCGGTGTACTTTCACGTAAGCACCATGCCTGATCCGACCTAGGAAATATAATTTATTATTAACTTTAAATTGTTTTGTAAATAGTCGTTCGTTATGCATTCAATTATATCCATTCACTTACTTATGATTCAGACAAACAAGTTAAGTTACCTTAAAAACTCTCCAATCACTTTATCACTACAGGTGGAGAACATGTATCTCCCATTGTGCTCATCTGGATCACCCATAATGTAACCTGTGTCTTTACACCACTTAAGATCGTAATCATGAGGAGCCCCAAGACTATTAAGGAGAGAATCGTCACTGGATAAAATTCTGGTTAAATTAGATTTTTTTAATGAAAAAATGTTCCAAATAAACAGAGAAATTACACGTGTCCAAGTTCATGTGTTATCAATACTGTTTCAAAATATGCACCAGATTCTGCCATTACTGCTGCACCAAAGTACTGCTTCCTATAGTAATCCTCACCACAAGCTCCGCTTATATAACCTAAGCCACCCCAAGTTATTAACTTCGTATCTGTCATTAGAAGTCCAACATCAAACGGCGGAAGATTGCGTTTTTCATTATAAAGCCACTCTGAGAAAGCAGGTAAGAGTTTGTATAATGAAACGGTCCCATTTCGCTCCCGAACTTTCTCAAGGAATTGCTGCTTATGCTTATTCTACTGAAGGATGAAGAGAAATTAAAAACTAAAAAACTACACATAATCATAGTAAAATAGAGTGCCACATACCGTCATAACTATAATTTCATTGATCTGAAAGGAAATGTTAGCGCTCGGAAGTGTTTTGTATCGCATCCCTACATCCTCAAATACCACGCGGAAATACTCCTTCAGCGGGATCCTTTTCTCGAAGCTGTAAAAACTTCTGGTCCACTCGTAATCGCAAACTATAAGCAATTCGACAAGCGCATCAGCCGGACCTTCTTGCGGCATTGCGCTAAAAGAGCGCCCCATGATTGGAGATGAATAGGTGAGGTTTACGGAAACTTCAACTGGAAATAAGAAATTTCATAATGATTCACTTGTTGATTACCTTAAATGGTTGTAAGGTTGTAACAACCTTATGTTATCACTGCAACTGTACATATTTCGTGCCGATTGACTTACGATAATCTTCTCTAGCGTCTGGGAGAGGGCCTGACGAAAATGTCCCGTTTCCTCTGCCTCCATTGCTCTAGGAATCGAATTAACCTTTTAAACTTTTAAACGATATAGCGATATAGGAATGGTTGATAGGTATATACATACGTTGCTTGTTCTTCAAACACCTTCAATTCTTTCATGTACTACACATGTAGTATACACTTGTTAGTAACATGACGTGGAAAATATTTTTGATTTACCTTTGTGGAATCAGATATAAGATCGTCCATGGACGGGATCTGTACAACATTATAGACTGGACGTACTTCGTTTGCTAATAAGAGACCCCAAATTAATAGGATAATATGGTGAAAATAATATATTTGCAGTTGTTGTTAACTTACCACAGCCAAGGAGAAAGGTAAAAAACGTGAACCGAAGCAATTTGATGTTACAAAGGGAACTCATTACAATTTGGGGTTTGTAATTGATTTGAAATTTCTCAAATAGGTATAGTAAAATATGCTCTAGTGAAGTCAATGAGTTGATGACAAGACTATTTCAAGGAAATCAAGTTATTTTAACAGTTCTCGTGGTGTGAGCGTGAGCAAGATATTTGGACAAATGCGTATTTCAATATTCCAGTTTCTCGGAAGTTGGAAGTAGTAAATTTCTTTGGAATTGGTTCCAACCAATTTCTTAATGCATATTGTTAAGGAAGTTTATATAGCAGGCCACCTGCTTACTTTATTACAAATACATACCGTAATCCTATTCAAGTAACTCATTTATTTTATTTATGGAAACATTCATTATCTTATGTCAAATAACTAATTCAATAAACAATGCAGCTCAAAGGTACAATAGTGGCCTGGAATTGTACGATATTGGAAAATTGAAGGTATATATAATTCATAAATAAATTCAAATGTGAGTTTTCTTATCAATACAATTATACAATACAATAACAATTATCACAGAATATTTTATTGAAGCTTCCAGCGCATATTACGATCATTTCTGTCGCAATTTGCATAGCTCCCTACGTATGTGCCAGACGGTTTTGCACATCTTCTAGTAACACGATGAGAAAGGAGAAATTCGCTATTCCCGACGTCAATAAAGTCCCAGCCATGCCATTGATTTTGAGCGTTGCAGCGATCTGTCCATAATGTACTGCCTTCACCTCCTCCAGTATATACACATTTGTCAGCATTTTCTTTGCCGTCCGTGCTTGAAAAGGGAGTGGCTAGCGTTTTCCCTGAATTCCCGTCGGCAATGACAAAGCGATCAAGAGGTGTTCCGGGGCTGTAGGTTTGAAAAAATTGAGTAATTTTTTACGCAAATCCACATGTATTTTATGTATACAATCAAATCAATCAAAATCAAGTCAACTTACGTTGGACAATCGACCATATCAAGAATCGCCATAAACGCGAATGGATTCGTGGCTCTAATGCATTTTCCACTTCCAACGTTTCTGATTAGAGATCCTAACTTGCGACATCTTCCCCGGAAGCAGCGCTAACAAAGCACACATTACCCCCACATTATTACATCCAAAGTCCAATTAACGTCCAAGACCAAATAATGTCATTAACTGAATAACTCATACCCCACCACCCAAACATGGCGTATTATCCACTGGAGCCATAAACCAAATAACCCAACCATTTCCATTTTGATTCGGAACCCAGCATTTCATTACTTTACAGTTTGCAGTGTCTTCCTATTGACGTAACATAAAGAAGAAAATGTGAGCATATATATTTTTTGAAATTGGAAAAAAATACTTTAGAGTATAAAATAGTAATAACTTACCTCAGGAACGAAAGCCTGTTGGTTTTTCAGCCTTCGTTTGCACTGCTCCGCCATCGGTGGAGCCAAAACACCACTGAAGTTAGGGTTGATAGTTGGACTACCAGGCTCATCCAAACGTCGAAGACAAGCTCCTTCATTAGATCTATAGAAGTCAAAAATCTTTTCATGTGGTATTTCCGCTCATGCTTGTAAATCGATGTAAATCAGTTTCTATAACTCATACCTGGCATATTCCCCAATGACACGATCACTGCATGTAGAAAAGAACCACTTCAAGTCGTCATTTCCTCCACTCATGATGTAACCACGATCTTGACATCCACCAGGAAAGTTTGGGTCATCGTCATGAGGTGCCCCAACCCTAGTTTCAAGATATTTTAAAAGCTTCTCAATATTAAAAAAACCTAATTGTAGCAAAATCAACTTACGAGTGACCGATTTCATGAGCTCCAACTGTCAAACTGCCCCATCCTCCGTCATCGTTGAACACAAGGGTTCCATAATGCCTTTTAGCGTTCTGATCAATCCAACATGCTGTACGCATGTACGCCAAACCACCTCCCCATTCCAATCTAGTGTTTGTAATTGCAATTGCGATATCGAATTTGGGAAGTGAACCCATCTGCTTGTACACCCAGAATGAAAATCGCTCAAGAATTCGACCAAACTCAGCTCTGCCATCTGAAGCGCGTGCCTCTTCAATAAAAGGTTGTCCGCTGGTTGTCTAAATTAAAAACAGAAATTTGACAACGACTGTAAGAAGTTAAATGAATCTGCAGGTATACAACATCAAGCATACTGACAAAAAATTCTTACAGAAATGACGACAATAGTGTTGATTCGGAAGGCCACGTTATTGCTGGGAAGAGTTTTGTAGCGAAGATTCACATCCCAGAAGTACACCGTGAAATAATCCAGAATTCGTTGTCTATTGTGTTGAAATAAGTCTCCAAATTCTTTGTCGCAAATTAGTGCAGTTTCAACTATTGCATTGACAGAGCCTGCTGAGTTTCTGTTTGTGGCATTTGTGGTTAACTTTCTGCCCATGTCGACTGTGAGGGAATACATCAATAAGAAAGGTGCTTTTAAATTCTCAAATAGATAATTTGCATCTGGTTCAAAATTTCGTACCAGTATTTATCACGATTTATGTTATACGTCACTTGACAAGCAGACTTCAATTTCAGGATAAAATCAAGCTAATAAGCTAAATATTGCAGATTTTCAAGAAATCAGGAGTGAACTTACTGTAATCCGAGCGGTTTTGTGCAGGCATTTCGGAGAGCGTGGCTTGTCCGCTCCTTTCAACAAACCTCTTTCCGTCAACGACACCTTCCTGCGAAGAAAAGAATCACAATGCTCTGCTTATAAGTTCATATAAACGAGCCTAATAAGATGCCTTTGTTCAAAAAATGTGTGAAAGTGGTTTGGATTTGTCTTTCTGAAACTAGTACAGCGACAGCGGGTATGCATGCGAGATGCGAAACATCTCAGAATTTTTTTTTGCTAGATGTACTCGTATTGTGTTCTTGACAAGATCCAACTTTCAGGGCAAATGCAATAATGTTTGTATATTTGCACTAATCTAGAACATACAATTGCTCGATTTCCGTTTTCATAAGCCACACGAACTGCTGCCAAGTTAGCTTCGTCAACGTAAATGTTTTGAACATCTTCTAGCTCTCGTTTGGAAGGTGTCCAAGAGTCGTACGACAAATGCCCGCTTTCCTTGTCGGTGTTTATCGAGATAACCTTGATGTCTGGATGAAGCACGGCACTCGCATCTTTTGAAAGGATCAGATTTAAAAAAGATTAAAGAAAGACTGCTGACTTAAAACATCAGAGGCTACTTGATTGAAAACTTTTAATAATACAAACCTGCTTTAACCAAGTTTAAGTCATATTGCTTTCCAGCATCAGACTGAACTGATATCTTCAAATCATTCTCAACTTGTCCAACAACTTTAGGCTCAGGCTCAGGACGAACTTCAAAATTTTAAAAGCACAAATAATTAAAAAAGCCCCTTTGTGAAACATGAAACCATATTAAACCTTGTAGAGTAGAGACTAACCATATCCGCAGATGCAGACACAAAGAAAGAATATTTCCAATGAATATTTGACCAGATTCATGGCTTAGTAAAATCCAAACGGGAGGTAGGTAGATGAATAAAAGAACGCCAATGGAAGTCTGTGGACTAGTGAGAAGTTTTGCAGAGAGCTTGCCAAATTTCATCCCTGCACTTTTATACAGGGAGAACGCATCTGTAGTACGACAGGTTTAATTGGTGCTTTATCATTTTTCGTTTCCTTCCGATCTAACGTTAAATTCGTGAGAAAAGGGTATACTGCGCAGACATGACATTTTTATTGACAAATAAACATTCCGAGAATATCCATAATTGCATGTATAACATAATGTGTATAATAATTTGTCACATATTGCGTTGTAATAAATTTAGCGAAAATGTGGTATGATTGAATTCATATTTAAATAGTTATCCGTAATGCTACATACGGATGTAAGGTTGGCTAACCGAAGATGCTCTAATTCTAATCAGAAAAGGTGTTCCGTGTCAATGGGCAATCGTGGACAGAGTTTGAGTTATTATTTATTAATTGAATTTCAACGATCTGTCCACAAATTTACAATTTATATAGCCGCCGTATACCATCCTGTATTTCGTCTCGTCCATAACACATCTGCTTTACATCTTGTGCATTAAAATCCAGTTTTAGTACTAACATTAATCATTTATTACCAATAAGTGATTGAGAGATGGAACTCCTCCTGGAAATTTTGGTTAGGCAATTAATTAGATATGCACGTAACCATTAATTTAAATAATTTTTGTAAGCTCATATTTTGGTGATTTTGATTTGATGGTCGCAATCTCGCAATGCATGGTATAATGTATATTTGGCACATTTGCTTTTAAACCTCTGCACTGACCAATGTTAGTGTAATGCTGCTACTTATACTAAAATCAATAAATAAGCAATGGAAAACTATATCTGTAGAACGCAGTATGATGTACATTTTATAGTATTTATTCTTTTAATAAATATGCTAAATGTTAGTTGAACTAAATTATTAAATATAATTTTTAAATGGAAATTTCTTGTCATTTCATTACACATGATCATCCAGCAGGATGGGTAATTTCATGCCAGTAAATGCTAAAAAGGTAATTTGCTTTGCTACACAATACAATACATGCATCAAACACAGATCACAGATCTCTCAACTCGCCCATTTCTTTACCAATTTCGAAATTAAACCATGATCATGCATTGTGAACCATTTAAACCATTAAATTTATTGATATACGTGACATAGGTACATCATAATACGTTTGAGTAGGTGGAGAAAGATATGATACAATCAGGATAAATATATT
Source organism: Heteromurus nitidus (assembly GCA_034687055.1). Classification (NCBI taxonomy): domain Eukaryota; kingdom Metazoa; phylum Arthropoda; class Collembola; order Entomobryomorpha; family Entomobryidae; genus Heteromurus; species Heteromurus nitidus. The sequence goes on along the minus strand of JAQFZW010000180.1, from coordinate 8,207 downwards.
ATTATTATGACTTAATTACACTCATTCAATGAAACAAACACCATAAATGTATTTTATTGTATGAGAAATTCTAGCTCAAGGTTGACAATGAGCTTGGGCAGGGCATTTCTTCAAATCAAAACTGCAACGTCCATGACGCTAATACTCTTCCATCGATCCCGGCATAATTTACAAAAATAGAGTAGCGATAGTTAACGGAAGGTTCACGAAAAGGAGCACAAACAGGAAGAATCTGCGAACGTTTCGTCCCTGTGTCGAAAAGTGAAAGCAATATTTTTACGGTTCTGTCTAAAATGATGCGGTTTAAACCCACAACTTATGAGCAACATATGTTTTGCTTTTTCTCTAGTTGACTTACAGGAACAGGTAAATCGTCGAATTTAGCTTCTACCGTTGGGAAATGGAGCCGTCTCGGCTTCATCCCAAACTTTCTATCCAAGGAGCAAATGTGGATCTGCATAAAAGAATTTTAATTGTCACATACAGAATTGATTGCAATGGTAAAAGTAGTGTGCATAGTGTTTCACATACGGTCATTCCCCAATAGAAGATGATTAGACTGGCGGATGCCACGTACACTAGGATTTTCACAGCCGGTTGAATATCCTTCCCATCATTCTTAGCATTGGTGATGCAGAATACTAAAGAGGATTTGTTTTAGAAATTATAAAACTATACCATTCGAATTAGTAAAACTTGCCTTTGCAAAAAAATAATTCTCAGATTGTTTTTACAGGCCAAGAAGAAACACGCGTATCCACATCCAGCATGAATCGTTTCCATAATGAAACTGATCGCCTTTCTCTTGTGACGCATCCAGGCAGTCACATAGGAGAGTCCTAGGCAAATAATATAGAAATTTCCAAGGACAATGTGGTCGTTCAGGCCAGAAACGAGTCGTTTGCTGAAAAAGCCCATGTACATTAAAATAGTTGAGCTTCCTGCACCCACCATGTGCATCTGAAATTAGAAGACGAAAAATCATAGATCTGCAAACGGGCGAAGATCCACCAAGAAAATTTTGAAGTGTGAATTAATCACTACCCAAAACCATGTCTTCTGCCCTTTGTAGCTATGCATGTTATAAGTTTCTTTGTAAAATCTCGCAACGAAAATACAAATGGGCATGATGCAAAAATTTGTAATTATATTGATAGCCCCATGTGGAGTCCTTTTTAATAATCCTGCGTGTTCAGTGGTTGAAGGGATTTCGGTAGTTTGTTCAATTCCTTCGCAAATGCTTTCACACCTTGGATAAGAATTGGCAGTAATCTTGTCACATCTCGGAATAGAGGATTTGACTATTGATGACAGCTTCTGCTTCTTTCCTTTTGAGTTTTTGGCAGCTGGTATGAATTTGGGAACGCCGGGGCAACTCTGTTCTTGTACGTCGTCGTCAATTCTTTGAATACATTCATCGAATGAGCGACTGTAGTCGAATGCATTGTCTTGAAACTGTGAGTTGGTGAAAGTCGAAAGTGAAAGCTCGGATGTAAATGATATATTATACGCTATAAGATACAAAGGCTGTACTTGGAAGGTGTACCGTTTTTGTAAACAAGTAATCTGGCTGGTTCACGTGAGCTTCGCAAGTGTGAGGAAACCCAGTGAATAACGGACTTGGAATATATTCATTCAGTTTTTTATTGCCACCTTGAGATCCCGACGCCAGGATATAGTAGTCCTCGCTCTCGACAATGCTGTAAATACCTCTCTGGAAGCTGTGCACCACTAACATCCTATCAACCAACGTAAATGCACAGCATTGTTCTTGAGTTGTTATCACTAATTATTGAGACTTCGTGAAATACTAATGCTCAACGCACTTCGCAACGCAAAGCGCAAGTACATTTCTTACAAGAATCTGACTGTTGAAGTGTATCGGCAAGGGGAAAGATGCCACACGAAGTTACCATGTACTTCTGCCGTCTTCCCGAAGTAAGTTTGTGTTTGTAGGGTGTCACATTCCTGGGTGTCCGGCTCAGGTAACTCATCGGTAGTATTTTTGTTGAATGGGAGAGAAATCCTCTTGATGCACTCCGTTTTGATGATGTTAGTACCTTCTTTTGCCTCTGGACACGGTTTTGTCGGGGTTTTTGGTTTGTCTGGGCCAGCTGGTTCACACTTATCTTTACCAGGAGGTGGATTGCAGCAATAAGTATCCGGATTGAATCTGTCAAATTTCACGGGTGTCGGGGAATTCGTGTAATCTTGAACGAAGTCCTTTTCCGTTTCCCATGGATAGGGGCTTGCCTCTGCGTAACCAATTGGTCGGCAGACTGTCACTTCAAACGGTTTACACTCAAAAGTTGGCATCGATTGTTCAGTAACATCTTTCTTCAGCAGAGTGAGATTTTTTACTGGACACGATTCATGAGGAGTATGAAGCTTTGTAGGTGGAGGTTTTTGTTTCCGACCTGGACATAAAAATTGCTTGGGTACATTTATCTCATGGTCATATTCACTTAATACGGAAAAGTTCATTATTAGTCTAACCATCATCGCAATCTCCACCATCATCATAAGGACAGCATTTCAGTTCGTACCAGCTTCTAAACTGCGGCAGGCAATCCTATAAACGATAAAGTCATGTAGGTAATATACATTTGACTAAGCTAGCTTTTGAGAATTTTTCCGATTGTTTTAAACACTTATTTATAATACAGAGTCTTTGGTGCACGTAGAAAGTGTATCCGGAAGGGGTAGTCCTCGAAGATCGGGATTCCATTTCCAGGTTGGAACGAGGGGTGGTGGTTCTGGGTCTCCTGGCTTCGGACTGGTGGTAGTGTCAAACGTTTTTGGTTGTGGATGTTCTGTAAAATCCGAGACAATGCATTGAGATGGGATTCTGTCGTTTATGCATTCTCTCGCTCGTCGGTCCCTCTCTTTCTCTGGAATCTTCATTTGATAATGATATGCGAGGATGGTCGGATGCTGGGAATAATATTAAAAGTTTGAAAATCAAAACTGATGTATAATCTGGTAAGATACTCGAAACAATGAGGTTTTGATCTTTTGACAAATACCATAATGTGCATATATGTTCTTTTTTTGCATGGGATAGGGACTCCGATCGGCTTCCGACAATCAACACAATTGAACTCATTAGGATGGGTGAAAGTACCAGTAGGTAAGCCAACACCAAGAGGAGCGTAATTCGTTTGAATGAGAAGACCTTCGATGTCGGTTGTATTGTAGTAGGTGTCAACACCTATTAGACAAACAGAAAGTGATTTGTAGAGCTTTGTTTAGTTAAAATTTGCTTAGTTATCAATTTCGCGTTCATACTGTATTTGAATTCCCGACGAATTTCTGCTTTGAAAACAAAGTGTGCCCTTTGATGAAGATTTCCTCCTGTTCCAATTGCAACATTGCCAGCTGCCTTGATCTTGATTGGTCTCAAATCGACGGTGTATTTGAAACGCTGTTGAAAGTCATGACGTTAAGGTAAATGAGAATTTAAAGAAGAAAGTAAGGTGCCCTATTGTATATGAATTTATGTGAAATTGCTACTAACCACGTTGGCTTTGAAATGTTCATAATATTTCCGTCTGAGAATTGCATTGAACTCACTGAACGGGTATTTCTGAAACTCTGGCTCGCTCACTCCGTTAACGCACCACTGGATCTGGCGATGTTCGTCATGAAACTTCGTTGGAACTGGTGACGGAGCCTGAGGTGAGGACCGTTCTATGCAGAATTCTAATAAGAACAGAAGTACATGTATCGAAATTGACAAGAAACTCAAACCTCGTTTCTGCTTAGAATACATGTTGTGACGGCCGAAGCACAAATGCAAATGCACGCACGATAAAAGAAAAATGCTTTTATTGCATCTGTATGCATGTGTTCATGTTTCTAATATTCCGTCGAAATATGAATGATTTTCGATTTTCTTTCGGTTTATGCCGTATTCCATGTTGTTTGTGGTTATCAGGGTTTTCAGGATCACCAGTTTCAGTATCCATTGGCACCGAGGTCTCAAATGTCACAAACATACCCATACACCGGCCGCTTCCGTATGAACTTCGTATCTATCATTCTTAATCCATATATTGCATTACATTTTTGCAGAAATGTTCACTATAAGGTTCACTATTGCTATTATAATTCTAATCTTAATTGCAGTAAATAAGTAAATAAATAATTGCATATGTAACTGTCCTTTCCTTTATCGGTCAAAATTTTCCATAAAAATCAGGTCTTTATTTTCAAATGAAGAAAAGACAAGTATAAAATACGTACATCACAAACTTTATAAGCTACTCAAAGACTCGCATTTAATAACATGAAGTTTATTATCACGCCCTCCGAAAAGAATATATTCGCCGCAAGTGACTGGCTTTGAAAATGTTTCAAAATTTGTCTGCATAAACCAAGAATGTAGTTCTTGCCATTTTCCAGAATGTAAATGTAATACTGAATAGCTTAACTTATCACGAATTTTAAAAAATAAAGCACAGTCTCGGGTATTGTCTTTTCGGTACATATGAATTAGACTAGAAGCAACTGGCTTGTCAAAACAATTTGACCAAGCATACCTTTTATACTCTCTAGAATGCGAACAAAGAAGTTTCAGCTCAAAATTGGACGACGAGATTGAAACAATGTTATCACAGCACTGGTTATAAATTGGTTCGAACACAATTCTGGGCATTTGAGAAGACGAGAAGTGGGTGGTTTCATCATGGCTCCACATCAGACCTCCAGTTTTAGGGTTCCTTGCTTCTACACTTTCTTCCGTATCATCTAACTTTCCATTTAAAAGCACCCACTTCCTGTGTTTAGTTTCTGTGAAAGACACCTTTTCCAACGAAAGACTAGAGTATTTGAGATTTTCACAGGACTTATCACAGGACCATATTAGATTCCCATTCAAAATATCAATAGCAATTGGACCATTATCAAGGGTCGTTACATAACAGTAATTCCGATATATAATAGGTCTAACCGTAGCAAGCAATTTGAATGAATCTTGCTTCCAATTCACATTCAAATCGTACGAATTTACAGAGTGGATGCAATTGGCTGAATCTATAAAAATAACGCGTCTGTACTCTTCACTAATCGCAGCTTTGCTTCTGATTGAACTAGAGCAAGTTGTAAAGCACACTACAGCCCCATTTGAAGCATTGATTTTGTAAAAGTTACAATCATGGCAGCCTACGAATGCAAAGAGAGTGTCTTCACTCAATGCGACAGGAGCTTCAACTCTATTTGGTAACCGACATTTCCAAACAATTGCTTTATTTGTGCAATTGAAATTAACTCGGAGTACAGATAAATCAATGCAAAGCAAAATGCCTCCGTGGCATCCGATAAAAACCCTTTCCTTTGCGAAGCCTTCGGTGCTTACGGTAGGCGAAGCATCCACGCACAAACCAAGAGTAAAATCAAACATGTTGACTAGATTAAGGCTATAAGATATCAATTTAGTTCCAGTTTTCCCTAAATTGTCCACTTCATTAAAAACAGATAAGTCGTCTGTGGACATGAGCGTGTCAAACAAGTCGTATTCAAAATAAGACGATTCTAATGACTGATGCGTTGGTGAATGAGACAAAGAGTCCTGGATTTCTGGAAGTAGGTCTAGTTCTAAACTGGATATCTTTGTTTTGATGGGTTGTGAGTACGTTAAGATTTGAATAATGAGCTCCGCCACATCATGAAAATTTGCTGCTAGTAGCTTTCCCAGTACGTCATGTTCATATTTTTGGTGAGTTTCCGAACCAAACAATTTTAGCACGAGGAAAGCTGACTCAACAAATCTTGCTGCTGATACAGAATTTCCTCCAACTTCCAAGAAATTTTCACGTAGAAGTTCTTCCGTTGGTCGTATTCCTGGCCATGTACAACTTGTCCACACCGGTGCTAATGTGTTGATCACTTGTTCTCCTGAGATTGAGACAGTTTCTTTGCGGACGTCATGCAAGGTCCTAATAACTTGGGAGAAATCGACCTTCCCATTGATATTTAGAGGAATGCATTTTATTGAAATAATGATATCGGGATACATAAAAACGGGAAGATCTAATTTGGAGCTCAGTGACGGTATAAGCATAGTATTTAAACATGCTCCAGCATTCCACGAAGTTGTAGCAGCGTTAATTGACTCATATTGTTCTTTTAATTTCACAAACAAGTAAATCTTCCCTTGATCTAATTTGCATTCTGCGTACGACATCAGGCCTGTAGAAAGTGCCATCTGCTCGATGTGGCGCAAGGAGACCTTCATCCCGTTTCGTTTAACCACTCGATCCTTTCGACCTTCGTAAACGATTCCGTGTGGCGTCAACTTCCCCACGTCTCCAGTAAAATATCTGAATTTTGTTGAAATTAGACTAGATGAGTTTGGAGCCGTCGATGAATCGATTATATAAGAGAACCGCGTAGGGGAGTTTATTACAATTTCACCACTTTCCCTACTTTCACCATATTCCAATTTCACTTCTGTTTCCAATATTCCAACTCCAATCGTGATTGGATCATCTGTGTTCAAATCAATGTTACAAACTGATGCCCAAGATGATACCTCTGTGACACCATAAATATTCTGGAATTTAATGTTTTCTTTGTTATTAAGGGAGCCTAATGCAACCCTTAACTCCTCCTTCGTTGGACACTGCTCCCCTCCGAACGCCACAATTTTGAGAGATTCCATCAGTCCATCAGATATCTTCAATGAGTCACTCAGTCTTCGAAACAATGAAGGCGTTATTTGTAAAATACTGATACGATGATGAACTAGTAATTTTGCTAATGTCGGGCCCTGTAGTTTTACAGAAGAAGGGGTGTACAAGATGGTGGCACCAGCCCCCAGTGCGACAAACAGCTCCACAATATGTGGGTCAAAGGTGGGAGGAGCAGCCCCGAAAATAACGTCTTCACATGACACATTCCAACTTTTGCGAAGAAAGTCTTCCACGTTAGGGCAAATGCATGCATGTGGCACCAAAACCATTTTACTCTTCCCTGTGGTTCCTGATGTTTGAATTGCATACGCAAATTTGATATCGGGAAGTAAGCTACATTCAGTGAGATTCTTAGAATTTCCGATAACTTCATACACATAAATACTCAAGTCCCCATCCAGAATATCATACTGGAGAAATTTGCTCACGGTAAACGTACGCCCATGACGTTCTCCAACAGTCCACGCTGAATCACACAATATATATCTCAAATTCAAGAACTTTACCCCATCAAAAACAGCATCTTCCCATTTTTCCTTTTCAATATTGAAAAACGCTCTGGCACTTCTCATAATGCCAATTACCAATGCAGGATACAATCTTCCAAGATGACATTGTACACCAATGAATTCACAATCCTGCAGCGAAGTCTGGATCAAAGTTTTCACATGATTCGCCGCTCTATCCAGCGCTCCATAAGACATTTCTTCGACTTTCCCTTTCCCATTGTCAAATATGACAGCAACTTTCTCCGTGGAGTTTCTTTGAAAGTACAAGTGTAAGACTTCATGGCAGCTCTTGGTACTTTGAAATGGTGCTAACTCGATATTGTCGATGTCAACATGTTCTATGACTTCGTCCACTTCGTCCTCAAGTTTTCTTCGTTTCCTGTGCAGCAGACGAAGGTGCTCGTCCTCGTCCGCCTCGTCGCCCATACTTTCTCGGCAAACATAGGTCATATATGACAGTCATAAACTGGAGGAGGTGGAAATAATAAGCACTTTATTTAGGTTTGAAAATTTAAGAGATAGAAAAATTGTGCACACAGCACATTTTGTAATCGAGAGAGAAAATGAGTTGAGAGCATCCAAAATTTAGCACACTTACTTGTGATTTAAGGCAGAGTTGTGGTCTATCGTAACAGAAAACTATTTTTGCTGGAATTACAATTTGCAAACTGTGCACTGTCAACTATCCAGTGGTATTTGTTGTGAATTTCACATTGTTCACATTTCACATTTCTCTTTTTTTGTGTGCATGAAAAAAGGTGAGTAAATGTGAAAAATGTTCACAAAAGTGCATTTTGCGGGTGTTGGGAGCAAAACAATGGGGAAGGCGGAACAGCAAGTGAGCATGTGGGAGCATACGAGCCAGCATGTTTGTATACAATTTTGTGCGAGCTTCTATCAATATGCCATGTGTTTATCTCTGTATTCGCTTTAGTTGGTGATCTCGTCTAATACAAACTGCAAAATTTATTGATTTTAGTTGTTAATACTATCGTGTAGTATCGAG